>BQNB010129268.1:0-14339 GCA_026074375.1 Tanacetum coccineum
TTTAGAAATTTGCAAACAACTTGGGCGTCATTTGGTGGGGAGCACTTTCGCTTCAACCCATTTTGATAAATAATCGACGGCCACGAGTATATACTTGTTCCCTAGTGAAGACGGGAACGGGCCCATGAAGTCGATGCCCCAAACGTCAAAAATCTCACAAACTTGAATTGCGTTTTGAAGCATTTCATCTCGTTGTGAGATTTTTCCCTGACGTTGACAAGCGTCACAACGTGTGACCAAGTCATGGGCATCGCGGTAAATGGTAGGCCAAAAGAATCCTAAGTCAAAAACTTTTTTGGCGGTGTAGTTAGCATCATAATGTCCCCCGGTGGGCCCATTATGACAAGCTGTGAGGATATCAACAACTTCTTGGCCGTAAACACACCGCCGGATCACTTGATCCGCATAAATCTTGAACAAATAGGGGTCGTCCCAAAAGTAGTGCTTAACATCCTTGAAAAACATGTTCTTTTGTTGGGACAACGTCCCTTTAATCACAAAATTCCCCGCATGGTAATTTGCAAAATCAGCAAAACATGGGGTACTATCATCACCACGAAAGGTAACCATACCAAGTGTCTTGAGAAGAAATGTTTCGGTAATTTCCTTGTTCTCGAGAACATCTTGGTGAGGATTTTCAAGTCTTGATAAGTGGTCGGCCGCGAGATTCTTCGCTCTTTTTTTTATCACGAATAATGACATCAAATTCTTGGAGTAGGAGAATCCACCGGAGCAATCTCGGCTTAGCATCTTGTTTGGCAGGAAGATAATTGAGAGCCGAGTGGTCCGTATACACTATGGTCTTTGACAAGACTAAGTAAGGCCAGAATTTCTCAAAAGCGTACACCACGGCTAATAATTCTTTTTCCGTAGTGGTGTAATGTGCTTGAGCATCCGTCATGGTCTTACCTGCATAATGTATAGGCTGAAAATGTTTGGTCTTACGTTGCCCCAAGACTGCACCTACCGCGTAATCACTAGCATCACACATAATTTCAAACGGTAGGTCCCAATCGGGGGCAACTAAAATCGGAGCTTCGGTTAACTTCTTCTTAAGTATATTAAAGAAAAAATTACATGTTTCGTCCCTATGGTTTATACCAAACATCACGTTTCGTCCCTATTTCATTTTAATTACACTAGGCGTCCCTAATTTTGAAACAGGTAACGCTGGCCGTCCCTATTTTGGATGGTCGTTAACTTTTCTTATTAAGTCTAATTATTAAAAGGGTATTTTGGTCTTTTTGCTCCTGTCACCACCATAAGGACGAAACGTGTAAATTTTTATACGAATCAACTTAAAAAAAGACCAAATTTTTTTCTTCTTATTATTATTACGAGCAATAATTAAAAAAAAATTATACGAATCAAATTAAAAAAAATTAATTTTCTTTTTATAAAAAGAATATTAAAAAAAATTATAAATTTTTTTATTTCGGTTTCAGTTTACGAGCAATAATAAAAAAATCTTTAAAAAAATTTTAAAATTTTTTTTAGTTTGGTTTCAATTTACTAGCAATAATAAAAAAAATTAATTTTTTTTATTTTGGTTTCAGTTTACGAGCAATAATAAAAAAAATTCTTTAAATTTTTTTTTAATTTTTTTATTTTGGTTTCAGTTTACTAGCAATAATAAAAAAAATTAATATTTTTTATTTCGGTTTCAGTTTACTAGCAATGATAAAAAAAATTAATTTTTTATTTCGGTTTCAGTTTAAGAGCAATAATAAAAAAAAATATTAAACTTTTTTTTTTAATTTTTTTATTTTGGTTTCAGTTTACTAGAAATAAAAAAAATTTTTATTTCAGTTTAAGTTTACTAGCAAAAATTAAAAAAAAAAAAAAAATTTATTTCGGTTTCAGTTTATGTGCAATAAAAAAAATTTAAAATTTTTATTATTTCGGTTTCAGTTTACGAGCAATAATAAAAAAAAAATTATAATTATAATTTTTTTTTATTTTGGTTTCAGTTTACGAGCAATTTTATTTCGGTTTTTAGTTTACGAGAAGAAAAACAATAAGTCGCGGTGTTTTTTAAAAATTGCTCGAACTGAAACCAAAGTAAAAAAAATTTAAAATTTTAAACTTTTTTATTATTGCTCATAAAATGAAACCGAAATAAAAAAATTAAAAATTTTTAAAATAAGAAAAAAAAATAATAGTAATAATAATAAGAAAAAATTACATGTTTCGTCCCTATGATGGTGACAGGAGCAAAAAGACCAAAATACCCTTTTAGTAATTAGACTTAACGAGAAAAGTTAACGACCATCCAAAATAGGGACGACCAACGTTACCAGTTTCAAAATTAGGGACGACTGGTGTATTTAAAATAATAAACCATAAGAACGAAACATGTAATTTTTTCTATATTAAATGATTCACCACATTCTTTCGAGAAGATAAAAGGGGTATCTTTTTCGAGAAGATGGGTCATCGGTCGGGCGATTTTAGAAAAATCTTGAATAAATCGACGATAAAACCCGGCGTGACCTAAAAAACTTCGAATGCCTTTAACGGAAGTCGAATGAGGGAGTTTAGCTATAACATCAACTTTAGCTTTGTCGGCCTAAATCTCGGACATTGAAATCTTATGTCCTAGAACAATGCCTTCTTTTACCATAAAATGGCATTTCTCCCAATTTAAAACTAAATTAGTGTCTTCGTGCCTTTTGAGCATTTTGTCTAAATGGGAGAGGCATGAAGAGAAAGAATCCCCGAAGACCGAGAAATCGTCCATGAAGACCTCCATTGTTTCCTCGATCATGTCGTGGAAAATGGCCATCATGCACCTTTGGAACGTGCCCGGAGCATTACATAAGCCGAAAGGCATGCGTCGGTAGGCAAACGTCCCATAAGGGCAAGTGAAGGTGGTCTTCTCTTGGTCTTGCGGGTCTATAGGAATTTGAAAGTATCCCGAGAAACCATCTAGAAAACAATAGTATTCGTTTCCCGCGAGTCTCTCAAGCATTTGGTCCATAAACGGTAACGGGAAATGATCTTTACGAGTGGCATCATTTAACTTTTGGTAGTCAATGCATACACGCCATCCCGTAACTAATCGAGTAGGTATCAACTCATTATCATCATTTTCAATTACGGTTATACCGCCTTTCTTGGGCACACAATGAACGGGGCTAACCCACGGGCTATCGGAGATGGGATAAATTAATCCGGCATCAAGGAGTTTGATAACTTCCTTTTTGATAACCTCATGAATTTTTGGGTTAACCCGTCTTTGGTGTTGAATTGCCGGTTTAGAGTCATCCTCCATTAATATTTTGTGAGTACAAAATTGAGGGTCGATGCCCTTTATATCGAAGATTTTCCAAGCGATGGCATGCTTGTGTGACTTTAAAACCTTTAGAAGTCGGACCTTCTCATCTTCTTTTAAGTCTTTAGCAATTATGACGGGTAGTTTATCGGTACCCTCCAAAAATGCATACTCAAGATGAGAAGGTAGATCCTTGAGCTCGAGCTCCGGAGGATCATCAATTGAAGATTTTTCGGTTTTAGGTTCTACAAATCTTAGTTCTTGTGGAGGGAGAGGAGATGATGGATCATCATTTAGAAATTCCTCAAGAAGACGAATGTCTCCCTCCGAATCATAGTAAGAATCATCAATTTCCGGTGAAATTGAATCATCTTCAATAGCAAGGAAAGCATCAGTTTCTTCTAGAAGAAAGTCACTATCCCCGAAGGGAGTGAGAGTGGGAGAAGAGGTAGAAGTGGGATTGCCACTTGTAGAAATTTCTGAGAATCCGAGCACTTCTTGAGCATACTCCCCACAAGCTATGTCGATTACATCGATTCGATTAATCGACTCGGCATCATTGTAGAAGTATCTCGAAGTTTGACCAACTTTGAATGTTACGGCTTCATCATCATGGCAGAGAGTTAATTCTTTACCGTAAACATCAATCAAAGCTCGTCCGGTCCTCAAAAAGGGTCTCCCGAGAATTAAGGGAACCCGAGGATCGACAACATAATCAACGACTATGAAGTCGGTCGGAAAATGGAACTTTCCTACTTTCACAAAGACATCTTCGGCAATGCCGACCGGTCGAGTGGTCGATCGGTCCGCAAGCTCAAGAATCATTTGCATAGGAGTAAGTTCGGGGAGTGAGAGCTTCTTCCATATGGAGAGAGGCCTCAAGTTGATGCTTGCACCGAGATCGGCCAAGGCCAAGCATTCATCTAACTCCGAAAAATCACATGGGATGAGAAACTTGCCGGGGTCTCCAAGTTTTCCGAGAAACTTTTTTAGGATGATCGCCGAGCAATTTTCATTCACCAAAGTTGTGGCTAAGTCAAACAATTTCTCCTTGTTGTTAAGGAGACTTTTAAACATTGTAGAAACCGTGATGTGGGCATGCACGAAGGAGATCCTTAAAACGGCCCCATGCCTTAGTAAACGTTTCCTCAAACTTTTGTTAAAAATTTGTGATTTCATTTCAGAGATTTGTAGTTTTGAAAGGAGGAAAGAATTGGTTAATAAACTTGGAAACAAAGGTCTTCCCAAATTTATAAAGAATAGATAAGTAAATTTTTAAGAATAGAACTAGGGTGTTTCTTTTTCCTGAGCCAAAATCGGGTGCCCCCTCGATAGAAAAACGAAAAAGCAGAAGCTTAATCGATGAAATAGCACACCTTTATACTTAATCGTGGAAGTAATCTTGTTAAACCAACGAATGTGAGCATGAGGATCTTCTTTCTCAAATCCGTAAAATTGTTTTGAAGTTACAAGATTTAGAAGACAATGTTTAAGCTTAAAATTCTTCGCTAGAATAGCAAGAATAACGATAGCATCTCCGTAACCCTCGAGTGGGTGCTTGGATTGAATTCCGTCTATACGTTGATCGCCATTCGTAACTACAGAATCTCATCAAGAGAAAACGGTTCGACTCTTTGCTTAGAACGTCTACGATTACGATGTTTCGGAGTCGTGAAAGATTTGACAATTAAATTTGATGAAGAGCGGGTGCGCATGCACTAAAAATAAAATAAGAGAAATAAAAAAAAATTGTAACCGATAATCGAACAACTGTACGGTAGCTCTCTAGAAAACGCACAAAGAAGCGTAGGAGCGGGTAAGCGCGAAGCATTTTAAAAACCTACTCCTTTCGGGTCGAAGATCGTAGGATCAACCCTCCTTATACTCGCCCCCCCACATCTATATAGTTTTGAAATCTAAAGGTGAGCCGATTTCACAAGTCACACAACGGTTGTTTTTGTTGTTTTTAATTTTTTTTGGTTTTTTTAAATACTTTAGGAAAAGTATTTTTTTTTGTTTTTCTAATAAATCTACGAAAATAAATTGAGAAAAAAAAATATTTTTGTATTTTTTTTAGTTTTATATAAAAGAAAATAACAAAACGATAACTTCACGAGGAAGGGTCTTCAAAATATCTTCAAACTTCAGCTCGATATTCGTTACACACCTCTCCGGCAACGGCGCCAAAAATTGATTCGATGGCAAATAGTATATATATAATTAAATATATAACTAAATATCTCAAATTAATTATAGTATAGAGAGTATCCCGTTTGATAAATATTGCTTGAGGACAAACAATAATTTATCTCCCGAATGTCGTATCCCGACGAAGCGTGAATTTGAGAATCTCGTTTAAGTTTGTGATCGCGTGATTTGAATAATCAAAGTTTTGATTTTTTTGGATTCTATTTCTACTAATAAAACGCAAAAGCAAGTAAAGGCAAGCTAACAATTAAGGCAATTAAAGATTAAACGCAAAACGCTAACGGGAATCCTAAAACGCGACTAATTAAGCAAATAAATCAAATTTAAGCCCTAAAAATGCAAATTTCAAATCTAAAAGTCCTAAATGATTAAGAATAATTTTAGAAAAAAGAATTATATTTTTTTTAAACTTTTATGTTATTTTTTATGAATTAAAAACTAATTTAATCTAAAAATATTATAAAATATATTTAACTAATTTATAAAAATCTAGAAAAATTACTAAAAATGCTTCAAACTATTACTAATATAAGAAAAATAAAATGGGAAAATAAGCTAAACCTAATAAGCTGTAAATAAACTAATAAGCATATAAGCTAAAATTGAAATTAAACCTTATAAACCAATTGGCCCAAGGGTCTAACAGAAAAGACCCAAGGGCGTAATGGTTAAGGTGTTGGGCTGTTAAGGTTGAGGTCCTAGGTTCGAGCCTGGGACTTCCCTATACGGCCTAACATTTTTATTTTGCAATTTTTTTTATGAAAAAGCTAAATAAGACTAAAATAAGAACTTTTAAAAAAAAGAACTCTTTGACAAAGCTTAATAATAAGCTAGAAAAATGCTGAAAGAGGTGACAATTGGCTTAATTAACACTTAGGAATACTTAGCTTAAATCTATTTGCTTTTTAAGACTAATAAGCTAGAGGTGAAACAAAATAAGCTAAAGCAGATACTATCCTAACTTAATAAGCTACAAGAACTAGAAATAAGCAAGAAAGTAAGCTAGAAAAGCACTCAAGGAATTAAGACAGCAGAAAGAGAAAACAGATTCAAAGACTTTTTAACAACTTTTTAAGCTAAAAAGAAAACTAACAAGCACTTAGAAAAAGCTAAAAAGTGAAAACAGCTTAAGACTTATACCTAATAAGCTCGAAAGATTAGATTTAAGCAAACCAAATAAGCTGAAAATCATCTAAAAGACACTAAGATAGCTAGCTTAAACAGGAACTTAAAGGCATTTTGACAGATTTTTAGCTAAGGTTTAAGACCTAATAAGCACTAAAACTGACTTTAAGCTGAAAACAGATTTTCCCCTAGACTTAATAAGCACAAGAGATTACATCTAAGCAAAGGAAATAAGCTGAAAAACACTAAAAACCTATTAAGACAGCAGACACTAAAAACATTTTAAAGACTAAGATCTCTATTTTTTAGGACAAATAAGCAAAGTGACTTAAGCTAAAAAGTGAAAACAGATTGAGATTGATGACCAAATAACACATAGAAGCAAGAAATAAGAAAATTGGACAAGAAATAAGCTAGAAAAGGACTTATGAAAAGACATACTACTACTAATGTTTTTGGATTTTTGAAGTTACACCTGCCAGCTACCATTTAAGACTCAAAAAGGATTTAGTCAGCTTAAAAACTCAAGACAGATTAAGGTTAGACTCCAATAAGCACATATTGATCAAAATTAATCAAGGTTTAGCTTAAATCTATCCCCAAAATGATCTGCAAAATCTAACCCTTTTAAACTATTACTACTAAACTGTTTTTGATAAAAATAACTCTAAGGCTTTTCCTAAGTTAATAGACTCAAAATAGATTTGTGAAGTTGCAATTGAAACCAAGTTTTGGACAAAAACTACACTTAAGCAAGCTTATCAAATAAGTAATTTAGAAACCTGTTTTTAGACTACACACTTGGAAAATTTTGATAAAACAATCCTTAAACTTGACAAATCCACTTTAAAACTTATTAATACTAATCCGTAGACCTAATAAGAGCTTATTGAATCTGACCTAATGACCAAAAAGAACACAAGCAGTCTTAACTAAGTTAAAACTGCTTGTGCTAAACACCCTTTTAAATCATTAAGATTTGATTTTAAGCTATGACAGATCTCAAAAAGCTGTAAAAGATGAAAACAAATTAAGCACTAACTATTTTAAGAACATATAAGAACTTTTTATTAAAGAATTAAGCACAATTCAAATAGCAAATTATAAGAGCAGTTTATGACTAATTTTAGACAATTTTAATTAAAACACAAATTAAACTATATTTAAGCTAAAAACAAAACATATTAAGCAACATTAAGACTAAATAAGCAAATATGAGCAATAATAAGCAACGAAAAGCAAATTGATAAGTAGATAAGATAATAAGCTAAAAATAAGGTAAAAGGGGAAGTACCTTGATCCTAGCTCAAACAAGGATCTAATATGCTCAAAGGAGCTTATCTACAATGTAACAATTCGTATTTTCAGGTCATTTTATGACGTCATTCATTTTGTCATTTTTCACTTTTTTTGTCTCGTGTGCGTTTACTTTTAATTCTTATCACATAATTAAATCGCGTAAGCTAATTTTTTTTTCATTTAACGAATAAAACAAGAGAAATATGATTTTTACACACTATTTTATAACTTGTGCACTATTTTCTGAGATGAATAGTGTTGGTTCAGTTTTAATAAAAAATTTGCGAAACATTTTAGAATCATTTATATAATATTTATACGAGTTTTACATTTATAAATATTATTTTACAAGACAATTGACCTACTTATACGATAACATTATACAAACGATAAAAACATTATTTTATTTTTTTCGAAAGTAATAATTGACTTTTTATATTTTATTTTATTGGTTGCGTAAAACGTTTACGTTCGCAATTTAAAATACATTTAGGCAACATTTTTGTGTCCTTGCCCTTTCCTTAACTCACGACAGCCCCAAAGGAGACAAGTTGCACACCAAAATCTTTTTTTTACTTTCTAGTACTAGTATACTTGAAACATTTGACCAACATATTCCCTTGATTTCCTCCTTTGCAAATCGTCCCTCCCCAATCTCATAAAGACTTGGACTTGCAAATAGTAATGTTGACTACCCTTGATATTATATAAAAGAGAAAGGCTAGTCTTTACCATCACATTTCATCAACTAAGCTCACACATCTCTTTGTTTTCTTTTCTCTACCCCACGGCAGCAAAACAAAACATACAATCCATAACTTTTTCATTTAAATAGAACACTAAGTGTATGCATTCTTAAGAGTTTGCAAGGGTTATATACAAGAAAAAAAGGCTAGCATTTTGTTAAGAAATTTGGGTTTGGTTTGGTTTGTTTGGGTGTGAGCCGCGGCTAAGACTCGATACAAATTTATTTACAACACATACAAGTGATCCTACATCTTATCTAAGGTATACCATGGAGGTTTAAAGTCTTAGTTAAGCCTTTACAAGGGTTAAGCAAGAAAAAAAAGTTAAGGTTTTCTTTGGAAAAACTAGGATTTTCATCCTTGTTTTCAAGCTAAGGTTTAAATCACAAGGGTGTGATTTGTTTGTCATTCCTCACTCATTTACCTAAGGTTATCTAAAACCCTACTCATTTCATACTTATGATTTCATGTGTGTATATATAATGATTATATGGCTCATCACCATTAGGGATACTTATTAACTTGTAAAATGAATTTTTACTTGGTTATGTTTTGTTACACTTTGTGATATGTTATTTGGATATTGTTACATGTTGTAATGGGAAAATAAATATTGTTCAAGTGTTGATTAAATCATATAAAGTATATATAAGTTAATGGTTTAGAAAAGTTACTTATATAAGTTTATGAACATGTAAAAGTATAAAAGACTTGTGATCATGGACAAATCTTGGACAATAAGTACTAATGGACATACAATATAAAGACTTGGAAAGGACTTGTGGTATTTTATTAAGTTGAAAATTTATATAAAAGTTATATAAATAAATATATAAATATACAAAAAGGGCTGTTTAAAATACGAAATAAAAATATATATTTTATATTTTATAAAAATAGTACACCTCATGACGTTTCCAAAAAGGTAAGAAACTCGAAAAACGGATTTATAACGAAGAAGATACATAGTTTACGAGTTATACGTTAATTAAACTTTTATAAAACTAATTTTATAAAAGTTACTGTTCACAACAGATACATTTTTGGAAAATAATTATAAAACTTTTAATTACGAAGACGTACTCGAAAGAATCACTAAAAACGGAGTTAATCATTATTTCACAAACACAATTAGATGGTGATTGAACTATATAGACCTATATGTGGTATTAATCAAAGTACTATATTACTAGGGAGTTTCATAATGAGGCCTCTTCGGGGTGGCGTATCGACGAGTTGTTGGATTTACGATTTAAAGTGTCCTAGCTCCTCATACGTTCACTACACGACCTCTTAATTATGATAGCCCGAACGATAGTATGATGAGCTATACGACCTATAAATAATCAAAGTGTTTAGTACTTATACGACCTATATTGGATTAGGTTGCCTTCGGATTCCTTCGTGACGCATTTTCTATTTTGAATACTTGTTGATTTCCATTCACTCAAGGTGAGTTCATAGTCTCGCATTTCAATCTTTTCAATGTTTTATAAACCCGCGAGGGGAATACATGCTCGTTTTACAAAGTGAACTTATTGATTTCTACTACGTAAGCGTTACATGATTATTTTTACTAAAGCTTGATTTGTTTACTACATGATTTGAGATCGTGAATACCTATATTTGAAACCGTGAATTTTAGACATGATTGTTTTACTATGGACACAAGTGTTTTCTAAATTGTATGCTATCCAGATTACTGCCTGAATATTATTGCCTAAGTAGTCACTATATTGCCACTTAAGTCCCTACTTTTCATGAACCGTTAATTGCTATTATAGTGAGCGCGAATGTTGTGGATAGATCTATCGGGACTGACAATCCCCACCCTTACTTGGGTCACTAGTTTGATCGGGTGCATTTAACATTGAGAGATGTTAGGTTGTTGGCAAGCATCCTATATTCTGATTGGGGCAAAAATCTAGTTAAGGCTTCGGTGTCATGAGCTTAGTGCAATAATATATACTTAGACTTGATGAATGTGTTTCTCTTGTCTACATTACTTGTTTTGGACTTCGGAATATGTACTTAGTCCACCATTACTTCGATCTTGTGGTCCACTTTTAAATACTTCTTGATTTACTGAATCACTACTTGGATTTCGGAAATAACACTTTTAAATGTTGTAACGCTACTTTTCTTCTGAAATATTTCTTAAATTATTTCAATACTGCTTTTTACTTAAACCTATGAATTCACCAACATTATTGTTGACGTTTTAGCATGTATTTTCAGGTTACTATTTTGCTAGTGGAGCATTGGGAGCATTCGAGTCGCGCGGATATATATATTTTTGAAGGCTTAATAACTTGAGTACTATTTGACAAACGTTTTGACAATGTTTTCTAATACATTATAAATGAAACCTGTTGCAACTCTGATCTTTTATTAAATAGAATATGACTTTATTTAAAACGTCCATTTTAAGGTCGTTTTTCGTGACTTGTGTTTTGTGCCCTGAAGTAGCACCCCATTGTTACCATTCCGCTGCGTTGTCCTGATTTTTGGGGGTGTTACAGATGGTATCAGAGCTGAAGTTATAGAGAACTAGGTCGTTTTCAAAACCTAGACTATGACCGTGTTTTTCAAAAAAAAAAAATAGAGTCTCTCCTTATTTTATCCGATATCCGCGCGCGCTTGCTCTCAGGTAACTTATATGCTCTCTTTTGCATCCCTACTACTATTCCATGGATAATGAGTATCTAATACTAGACTATGATTTCGTTCTCTTACGTCTATCATATGACGTCTTACTATTTACCTTATATCGGTCTGTTATATAAATATTGATCATTCTGATTTCCGTGTACTTCCTGATTTCTCAATTTACTCCCTTGAGCGTCAATGCTGGTATTATATATGGATACCTATACATATTGGATAATTTCTTCTTGATCTCTTACGATTAACTCCAACCATTTACGCGACTTTACATTATTCCCTTATAATGATATCAAAAATTCGACATATTTTGTAAATTCCACTAGTTACGTTACCATTCGACTCCGAGCTGGAACACTCTTCTTATGCTTTTGAATCGCACATGTTGTTTCGTAATCCATCGTTTTGAAGCCTTCCAGTTGATGGGAGTACGACAATTAACTTGTCACCTCATACGTGTCACCTTGGAGCACCTACCTTTAGAACACGACTTTTTACGTTCATTTTGTTGATTGAATAATTCTTTACGTTCATTTTCTTTGACTGCTTCTGCGTTCGTTCAGATATTCTTTATACTTGTTATGACCTATCCCTTTAGAAACAATCTTGATGTAAACCTATAAACCATTTTTTTTCCACCCTTTGAGCTACTTCACGTTTACTTTATTGACTATTTCATTTCGTTATAAAACTATTTCTCACATCACACTGTTATGACAAAAATGAGCATCGCATTTGTCAAGAAACAATTTTCTATTTGCATCAAGTTTTGTGTGAGTATTCATAAAACGCGTTTACTTCTGGAAATCGAATCAGTAACCATAGCAACTAAGCAGACCTTCACTCCACCTTACTATATAAAGTCGATGAAAAAAAAAAATGGGTTACAACTGACACGATAAGCTGAAGGGAACAAATAAACCCACTAGGAGCCGAGCCTTTGTCGCAACAATAAATATTAAACAAACACCCAAGTTAAATCAATTTAGAAGAGAAATGCAAACGAGTTACCAAGCGTGGTAACGAAATTATCGAAAGGCATAAATAAAAATAACAAAAAGATTTATTGCCACAACATCCATTTATTATCTTAGAAATAAGATTACATAAGAACATAAAGGAAATACAAGTTTTATTTCGACCCTCCCCTAACCATAGTATCTAGTCCTTCAAGCATAGATCCACGCCAATAGCAAGGATAATGACCGGCACGAGAACCGCTAGAACCATTGCCAAATACTGAAATCCTTCTTCGTATGGGAAGTAGGCAAGATAAATGCCGAGTGCTATCGCGGTCGCCATCGCCAAGAAATTGTACTGTAGTAAAATATATGAGTTTGTAAAAGAGCATGGTAATTTCATATCCCTCGGGCGGGTTTATAAAACATTAAAAAAGATTAAATCAGACTCTTAACTCACCTTGAGTTGAATGGAAATCAACAAGTAGTCAAAATTAAAAAAATGCGTCCACGAGGAATCCGAAAGTCAACCTAATTCAATATAGGCGTATAGTACTAAACACTTTGATTATTATAGGTCGTATAGCTCATCTACTATCGTTCGGGCTATCATAATTAAGAGGTCGTGTAGATGAACGTATGAGGAGCAAGGACCAGCTTTAAATCGTAAATCCAACAACACGTCGATACGGTACCACCGGGATATGACCGAAGGAGGCCCCAACATTAAGAAACATCCCTAGTAATATAGTACTTTGAAACAAATACAACGTATGATTGGCTATATATCTACATCCACACCGGGCTACTCGTGTTTGGAAATAATATTTAAATAGCATTTGCTAAATATTTTCGTGTATTATGAACTCGTATAATCGAATAATAATTCCAATTGTCTTTGTAAAATAATATTTACAAAGTTAAGAAATGTATAAATATTATATAAATGATTCTAAAATGTTTTGCAAAAATTTATTTTAAAAACGTAACAACACTATTCACCTCAGGAAATAGTGCACAAGTTAGAAAATAATGCGTAACTTTCTCGTTTTAAGCCCGTTTCTTATGTCCACATTTTCGATTACGTCGAAGTTATCAAAATATAACATATTTACAATTTAAAATTTTTAGTTTCTGATGAAAAGTGATTTTTTTACTGTCATAACAAGATATATACTTATTTTATAGTTTTTGTTGTCGTAAAACTCGTAAATGTCGTATTTTATTCGTTATAGCTCCGTTTTTAACGATTCTTTCGAGTACGATCTCGTAATTAAAATTTATATCATATTTTTGATGTTTTAAAAATATCACTTTCTGTTAATGAAAGTAAATTTTAATAAAAATAGGTTTTATAAAAGTATTTCTCGGTCGTAAACTCGAACTAACGTATCTTTTTCGATATAAATCGGTTATTCCGAGTTTTCTTAACATTTTGGAATCGTCATGAGGCCGTATTATTTTTTATGTAATGTCAAACCTACTGTATGAAGTCGAAATCAAATCACCATTTTATTATCCAAGTGTGTTCATTTATAAATAGTTTGTTTTATTAACTTTATAAACCCAAATTTATACTTAAACAACATGTCAACATATTTATTAATCCATTTTTCCATGATATATATAACAATATGACATAAGAAAAGTGTGTAAATTCATAAACATAAGTGATAATTCGTTTTACATATTAAAAATCCTAAGTGGTGATATAGTTATATAAAACATGTAAACATATAAAAATGATGAAGGTAAAGACATGAAGGTTTTTAGATAACCTTATTATGATGTAAGATGATGAACCAAAGTATCTAAACCCTTGTTTAGATATAGAACCCTAGCTTTCCATTTTAAAACCCTAGTTTCACTTTTCTTGATTAATACTTGAAAATGCTTAGCCAATACTTGGAAATACCTTAGAATATCTTAGGATAGATGTATATAGAAGTGTATGGGTTGAATAAAATTTTGTATGGATTGCTTATGAGGGCTAAATGAGCCGTGGGTTTTGAGCTTAAAAGGGAGATAAAGAAAGTAAATTTTGTTAAGTGTAAAGTGTGTATG
>BQNB010129269.1:4675-19144 GCA_026074375.1 Tanacetum coccineum
AATCCTCGATCTCGAGCAAGTAAACCCGATCGTTAACTTGAAACCCAAGCGAACCACGATCAAAACTTAAACCACAAGAAAACCCGCAACAACGTCAAACCTTCAATTTGTTCGTCTTTAATAAAAAAAAGATCGATAACTTTTTGGGATTTTTAAAATTACCTTTGTCTTTAAAAGTAACCGAACAACAAAAACACTCGTAGTCTTTGTTACAAATGATTAAAAACTAAATAAAGCTTGACCCTTTATAATCCCAAAAGACAAAACAACTTTATAGTACTTCTCGTGGGCGACACAAAACAAATAGTCCACCTCCTTCTTGTCGATCGATGCTGTTTTCCTATTCGAAACCCAAAACCGAACCTCGATCCTTCGAACGACTTGAAACCTCGATCTAGCACTCGATCTTCGGAGACCACGACTAACCTATGGCTCTTGATACCACTTTTTGGATAATTACAACAACAAACCCGAAGTTCGATCGCGAAACGCTAGATCACGAGTTGTATCGAGCACAAGTAGCGTCCACGATAAACTACAAAGAACCGACTAGAATATGCACACGGTATACCCTCAAACACCATTTTATTAAAAACCTAATAAAGCTTACAATTTAAAAAAAAAGAATGAATAACTAGCATCCCCCCTCAACTTTATTTATAGGGATGAGAGGGTAGAATACTTTCTTAATTCGAATAGGAAACTCCTTGCCTTGCAAGGCAAGATTAACTAATCTTAATTATAGTATATTCCTAATCTAAATTACAATGTACACTTAACCCTTTAACCTATGTTTAAATTTACTCCTAATATTCTTACCGTTAACTTTACGAGGGACATATTAGTTACACGTGAAAGAAAGCTTTTGAGTGGGATCCGAGAATAATTGAACCTCGAACCGGGGACCACCTTGTCGACCAGGTATTGTACTTCAGTAATTTTCCTAGATTAGCTTCCATAGACTCATTCACTTTCTTCTTTTCAGCAACATTACCCTCTGCACCTTCTTGACCAGGTACTAAGATCCGGTTATCGTAATGTTTGCCCCCCACTTTTAATAACCAAGGTAACTTTTCCTGCTCCTTTAATCAAGCATTCATGTGGTGTTGCCTTTTCTTTAAGTTGCTTGTCCTCCAACCGTCTTTGAGCCACTGCGGTATCATCGTTACTAACCTGAAAAACCTCAGCTTCACGATCCCCTTGAGCTCCTTGCAGTTTCACCTCAAACCAAACACGTTTTTCATCATGTACTCCATGGTCTCCTGTTTCAACACCAGGACCAAGTTGTTTGAACCCAACTTGTTTATGACCAAGTTGTTTGAACCCAACTTGTTTATGACCAGGTTATTTGAACCCACCTTGTTTAGAACCAAGTTGTTTGAACCCAACTTGTTTTGAACCTCCATGCTTTTGTACACCAAAAGTCATCACTTTTGCTTCCAAAGTATACACAGAGTTCTTTTTTCTGATCCCAGTCATCATAACCCGACAACCTTTGAACCACTTGATTTCTACCCATCTGCATCATCAATAAATAAACCCTCCTTTTTCAAGAGTACCCAAAGAAATTAAACTTCTTTTTACCTGGAACATACCTGACATCTTTTCAGTAAGAAAAGCTTTGGATCCATCAATGCAATGTATCTCTTTCTATCTTCACTTTCCCTGTCGCTTATTGATAGTGCATGTCCTGTTATCACCTAATGGAACCGAACCACCATCAACAACCTTAAATTCATACAAGAAATCCCTCATATGTGTCATATGATAAGACCCACTTCAATCCATTACCAATTCAGTTATCTCATCGTTCCCGACTACCATTAGGGCTTCTCCAAAGTAGGTGTTTACAGCTTGTCATCTCAGAAGAATCAAATCCTGATCACGTTTACCCTTCTTTGACGAACCCACATTGACTTCTTCCCTTGAGTGACAATCCTTTTCAAATGACCTTTGAACTGACATATTAAAGGCACTTGATTTTACTAAACCAGTTCCACGCCTTTGACTTTGCAACCCGCGAATTTCCACCAGAAAAGAGTTTTTACCTAAATGATCTGTACCTTCCCCTTACATATAACCCGTCACATTTCTTCTTCCTTTTGTGCCTTCATTCTTTTCATCAACTCCTTTTGATATCAGAGTCGCCAAAACAACCCAGCCATTTTCAAAGAATCCCTCCCATACAACAATGTCCTCCATAAAGTTTCATAAGACGAATGGCAAGCGACGTAAGTAACATAAGTGCTTTGATCCTCATCCTCAATCTCAAATCAATATTTCGCTAAGTCCAATTCCCCCACGTATTAAACTCATCTATATATCACCCATTTCGTACTTGTGACTCATCTAGTACATGTACCTCTTCTTCTTCGATACAGTCAATTTGCTAAAGACGTTAGTCATATCCAGAAAACTAGTTAGCTTCTTTCCCAAATTCTTGCATCAGTTTTTTTCCTTGGTAACATCCCCGTAAAACCCCCTTCTCCTAAGCATAGAATCAAGGTACGGTAATGCCTTCTCTTCTCAGCAAAGCACACCTTTCTCCTGTTTCCCATTTCCACGGGTAATGTCTCTAATGCAAGCATCAACATCCCTGTTGTACCCTTCAAGAGCACTCATCTTATTTTCCATAACCGAAGTCATTCTACCCATCGAATCTTACGATATCAAACCTATGTATTCTAACTAGCCATTCTTCTTTTATTTTTACCTTGCTAAAAACCTTATCCAAGTTGTATTTTTTTAAAACCAACTTTAACGACAAGAAGAGCCTCAAAAGTCGTAGTGAAATATTTCCCCTTGTTGCTATAAACCCTTCTTGCAAATCGAATTAATTAGAATAACCCTAAACCCTCGAGTTCGAACAAGTAAACCTAATCGTAACTTGAAACCCAACTGAACCACGATCAAAACTTGAACCACAAAAAAAAAAAAAAATCTGCAACAAGATAATACCTTTTTAAATTTATAGATTGACTAGAAAATAACCAAACCAAAATCCTTTGAGTCGGTCTTATTTTAAACCAAAGACATGGGGGGCAGGAACCCCTTTATATTCGTTCCATTTAAAAACAAAAGAATCGAAATAAATGTTCTTAGACATTTTAGAAACCCAAAAATATCAAATTCTAAAAAATCAATCTATTGTTCCACACCTTATTATTCTCTTCCTCCACCCACGTGGGCAATGATACAAAAACTTCTTGTCCTCTCGACCTGCTACGAACGACACGAAACCTCGATCCTAGCACCGATCTACGAAGACCACGACTACCAATGGCTCGATACCACTTGTTTGTACGATTACAAAAACAAAACCCGAAGTTCGAACGTGGAACGCTAATCGCGAGTTATGATCGAGAACAAATAGCAAACACGAGAGTCCTACAAAGAAACCGACAAGTAAATATGCAGACGGTATACCCTCAAACACCCCTTTATTAAAAATCTAATAACGTGCTTTACGAATTTGAGGAAGAAGAATAGAAAAATACCTAGCAACCTCCCCCGGTCTCTATTATAAGGATGAGGGGGTAGAATACTTTTCTAATTCGAATAGGAAACTCCTTGCCTTGCAGGCAAGATTAACTAATCCTAGTTATAGTCTATTCATAATCTAAATTACAATGTACACTTAACCCCCTAACCTATGTTTAAATTTACTCCTAATATTCCTACAACTTTTATACATAATTAAGAGTATAATTGTAAAATCATCATATATCACTTCATTTTTCTCCTAACTCAGAAACATGGTATAAAAAAATAAATTTCATTCATCTCCTTGATATGCGAGAAATCACATATCTTTTCTATATCAAAAATGTCCCTAAAAAGATAAAATTATGTTATAAGACTGCTTGATAAAAATTGCTTGTTTTGTCTTTATGATTATGTAGGTACGGATATTACAAATAACACAAGAAAACAGTCAAAAACCGGACAAACACGGACACGAGAACGGAAAAGAGTGCACAAGAGCTGGGGATTTGATTGCTAAAAGGTCAAATGGTCAACATAAAGTCAACTCTTGGTCAACATTGGTCAACCACAAAAAGACAAAATCCTCAAAATTCCCAAAATGCCCTAAATGTTAAACCTAATTTCACCAAAAGTCCCTAAGCCCTAACACCGTTATCTCTTTATATTATAAGAGATAACGGTTGTTATCTCCTATAAATCCTAAAACATTATAACCAAGCCCAAACCATAAGCTCAGGCCCATTTCTTTTTACCCGGACCCAAAGTCAAACCCCCAAACACCTGGGTCAAACAAAGATATAAAAAGAAAGAAAAAGGCGCAGGAATTCGTTTTTACTGTTCATCTCCTTCTTCGTTTTACCTCCCGTTAAAGTCAAAGGGTAAATGGCAATTGATGATGTGGCTCTATGATTCGAGTACCAAGGTACAAGCTAGCAGAGTTAGACGTCATGAGAGGCTCACATTGGTCGAAGCCCACAAGAAGGGACACGCGGATAATTAAAAGAAGCACACCAATGATTGGATTTTTGTACTAAATTTAGTGCAAAAGAAGTACAAGTACTCTGACACACAGAATGCAAACGTTGGAATCCGTGTTCTCATCATATTCAAAATCTATACAGACACATAAATGAGATCCAAAGGATTAAGTGGCTAAGATCATGGATAAGAGTACGGGCTAGAACTCCAAGAAGCTTCATTAACATCACCAAGACCTTATAAATAGAGTAACTCTATTCACGGAACACTAGTAGTGAGGAGAAATAAATTGAGTTTCGTGTAGATTAGCTTAAAGCTTATATTTCCAGCTTATTGTCATTCATTTTATGTAATTTCCTTCTCAAAAGCAATGTAATCTTCTTCTTATTAATGAAATTTCTGTTTTCATTTTAATGCTGTCTTAAAATTCAGTTAAATGTATAGCAAAATTTAGCTTATAAATGTTTTTAAATACATTAATGTTCATAAGATAATGCTCTAAAACTCTTTCATAAGCGAACTTTAGTTTGATTTACAATCCGATAAGCTCTTAAAGCTTAAACTGAGCTTTTTATACTCAAATCACAATTAAAAATACCTCAGCTTAATATGGAAGGGAAGCTAGCAAGGGATGAGCTTCCAGGACCCTACCAGCTTATCATTTGATAAGCTGGAGCTTGTTGATAGCTTAAAAGAGCATTTTATAGCCTTGTTTAAGGCAACGGCACTAGTGAGTGTCACAAATTTTTTTTTTTTGTTCTCCTTTTTACACAGCTTAATATTGCACTTTAGTTTTAATCCTGCTTAATTAGCTTAATATTAGCTTATAGTTATTTAGATTTGCTTATTCCTGTTTAGTTTAAATGTTTGAATTGCTTACCTGTTTTGATTAAATTGTTCTAGATCCTTAGTTGCTAAAATTCTGGTCTTAAATCAGTGAAAAATCAATTTTTTTTACAAGCATAGTATAGAAGCTTTTTTATTCTGTCCTTATATAGGTTGTGCTTAATTCTAGGCTTTGTAGGTTGATAAAAGCCTATTTGATATCTGGTGATCTAAACATTGATCATTAAACCCACATTCTATAATCTTAATATAGGGTTTGACCAGAATTAAATGGGGTTTGGGACAAAAGCATACTAACTCAGGTAAGTAGCTGGGCCTGAGTCAATTTGACTCCTTTTGGCTCCAGTTTAAACTTAAATTTCAAGTTTTATAAGGATCAGGATTTTTTTATAAGTTTTGTTAGACTTAATTCATTTTTAGTAAGGTAGAGGTAAGCATCCAAGTTATAATTAGTACAGGTATTTAGAATTTTAAGCTGCAAGTAGAATTTGGGTTGGCTAATTTATATTTCAATTTTTGCCATTCAGTTAAGAGTTTTTAAAAGTAGTAGAAAACAAAGTATTGTTAAGTCTGTAAAACTAAGCACAGTTTCTTCGTTTTGGTCCCTTGTCATGGCACACTTGCATCAGATAGCATTTAGAGAAATATAAGCCTTTTTCAAAATCAAAAATCCAGAGGGTTAAAATAGGAATTAGTTTTCAAAATTCAAAATACAAATAGTTTATAGGTCACTTTTTTATTAGTTTTAGACTGTTGTTTTTTCAATAATTAGTTTATTTAGTGATAACTGTTTTTAGCCTTAAAGCACTTGCATTTTTCATTTTCAAAAGCCAAAGTCATACCTATGCATTCTAAGTAAAACCTGTTTCATTGAGATTTTGATTAAGATTTGAGTTTCAAAATACTTTTCAAAGGAGTTTTATGTAAAGCTTAAAGTATAAGCTTTAAGATGGTAAAAGCCATATTTTGACATAAAGTTCCATTTTAAGTGCTTAAAATGTAAGCTCAAATGTGCCTTTAAGGGGCTGTTTTGTTTAACAGCTTAACACCATTATGCTATTTTCTTTTATTTTAGCTTATCTGCTTATTGTTATGGCCTTTTTTATTTAGGTTTTAGTTTTATATATTTAGTTATGATAAGTCCATTTATCTTATTTAAGTTTTATCATTTGCTTATTTGAGCTTATTTGCTTTCTAGTGTAAAATTTTAAGTGTTTTTAAGCTTTCTAGCTCTTCTGTCATTCTAGCTTATCAATTGTGCTTATTTTAGCTCTTATATGCTTATTAGATATAGCTTTAATCTGTCTTAGCTTATTTTATAGTTTCATAATTGCTTATTTAGTGCAGAAATTTTTGCCCAAAACAGTTAGCTTTTTATTTGTTTAGTAGAGTTTAAGCTTTTCTGTCTTATTTAGCTTATTTCTGAGCTTATTTGTAGTTTATAAAAATAGTTGTTTTACAAAAGTTGCTTATTTTCAAAAGTTATAAAAAATGGAAAAAATTAAAACACTTGGGAAAGTGGGAAACCCGGGGTGAGCAAGGCTCGAACCCGGGACCTCTACCACCTTCACCAAGCGTTTTATCCCCTACACACACAACCATCATGCTACAATAGTTCATCTGTTATACCTTTGCATTATCTATCTCTTATACACGTTTTAGGCTTATTAGTATAATAAGATGTTTTAGCTTATTTGATAAGCTGTGTTCCCGAGCTTATTTTTCCTAGATTCCTTTTAGTTCAAGCTACTTTCTATAATTTTTTCAGAATTTTTATAATTAGTTTAGTATTTTTAAACATTTATTTTTATTAAAAACTTTAAAAATTCATAAAAATAGAAAAATAATCAAAAAAATATAATTCTTTTTTAGAAAATTTTCTTTCATCATTTAGTTTCTAGAAAAATTAGTTTTGCTTCCGTAGGGTTAAAATTGCAAAATTTCAATTTTTAAAGAACGGGATTCGTTTCCGTTCATGTTTTTTGTGTTTTAAGATCAATTTAACTTCGTTTTTGTTCTAGTTTTCTTTAAACTTACTTTTTAGTCAATTAGAGTCTAATAAAAGAGAAAAATTCATTTTAGGTTTAATTTTGGAAATTTAGGGTTTTTAATCACCATTTAGGGTTCCCGTTTTGCGTTTTTAGTTAAAGTTTAATTTCCCGTTATTAAAGTTAGTTTTAATTGTCCTTTAATTTGATCACTTTTAGGATTTTAGAAAACAAATCATCTTTGAACCAATTCAAATCATTGTCCAAACAACAAACGTGGTCTCAATTTCATAAATCTTCGAGGAATACGACCCGGGAGTCACATACCGGTAAATATACGTATTATTATATATAAGTGTGAGAATTTTTCTTACTACTTTTGTCCTCAATGGTAGTTTGGTAATTTTCTATACTTATATTATTATACGTGTATAAAACTTTACGCAACCACTCCTCTTTTTTCTACCCATCTTTAACTCTTCTTTTCTCTTCTTTTATTTCAAAAACTTAAGAACAAAGTGTAAAGCGTCCATCAAAATTCAAAATTTTACTTTGAAGCAAGACAAGAACTACAGATGCTAGCTAGGTAATGACTGTGTGGAGACGTAGACTATTTTTTGATGTTTTGATATTGAGTTGAAGTTTTATATACCCAAAATATATATAAAATAAAATACTTCAAAGAGCAATTAAGAAAATTCCTTAAGAAAAATTCACTCTTAAAAAATATATATAATACGTATATTTAACCGGGTAAATATGATCACCCGGGTCGTTTCCCCAACGACTAGTGAAATTGAAACCTAGGGAAATTGAAACCTCGGTTAAGCTTGGATTATGATTTGAATGAACAAAGATTCTTTTTTGCTAATCTATATCTTCTAACTAAAACAACAATTTAAGAATTGAAATATTAAAGGCAATTAAATCAATTAAACAAATACGTGAAAATAAAATGAAACACGCGATTAAGCAAATAGACTAGAAATTAAAACCCTAAGATTGCAAACTAAATTTTTATACCTAAAATTGGAATAAAAGAAAATTTTAATAAAAATAAAAATATTTTTTTTTATTTTTTTAGATTATTATGAATTTTTTTATCAATTAAAATACTAATTAAATCTGTAAATATTAAAAAAAATAGAAACATAATTGAAATTATATTTTTCCTAAGTTCAAAGAAATTTTAGAAAAAGGAAGTACTAATTTTGGCTTTTTAGATTTAAAAGATATATTTTTCTAACATTTTAAACTAATTAAAAAACTAATAAAAATAAACAAACATATTAAAAATTAAATCTAAAATTTTTATAAAAATTACACTAAATAGCGAAAATGTGAGAAAATTTAATAAAAATTAAAAGCCCAATTTTTAATCTTTAAATAAATCTTAATTAAACTAATTAAAAATCTAAAACCTAATTACTAATTAAAACTACTAAACTTGATTAAAATACTTAACTAAGGACTATTGGTGCAAAAAAAACTGAAGGACTTAACTGGGGAGAAAACTAACTATCTAACTTAAGGACTAACAGAAAAAACAACGGAAATTTAAAAAGTTTACACTCCTACCTGAGAGCCACAACCCGGATTACAAAACTAAGTCCATTAAGCATTTGGAGAATTTTTATAACAATAAGTTAAAATGAAAAACTTAAAGAAAAAAAATGAAAGTTGTAGAATAAGCTGGATGAGAACAACTTTAACAAAAAGCACTATGGTATGCAATCCCACTAATAAGCTCTTAAAAACACTTATTATTAAACGTGTTCACGGAAAAGAAACAAGGGCTTATCCTTGGTTCTTGTAAATAAAGCTTGAAAAAAAGCTCAAAAGTAGCTTAAAGTCATCTAAAAGTGTTTCTAAACTCCGTAAGATGTGCTTAAACTAATTAAGAAAAGAATCAAAGCTGGAAACACTTTTCTTAAGCTATTGAACATGATTATTGAAATGGGCTAACTTCAGGAATTAAGCTAAACTGCACACAAAATCAAATTTAAGCTACACAAACTCAAAAAGCAAATTCTAGATATGAGCTTTTGAAAACTTATTTCAAGCTACTTTAAAACTAACTAGTTAAAGCCAATAAAAATTACACCTTAAGGCTAGAATTCAGATTTTTGAACTAAATATATAACCTATGGTTTTGTATTTTTGGTTTGTTTAAGCTGAATCTTTGAAGCCACAAATACGCTAGGATCAATACAGCTAGAAAATAAAATGTAAGTCTTAATCTATATTAGCTTAACTAAAATCTAAAATATACAAGATAAGCTATTAAATTCTTAACATTGCTGGCTTAATTTTGGGCTTAAGAATCAGCAGTACTAACTATGTTAGTACTTGGTGCCCAATAGGCAATACCTAAAGACCCATAGTGCAGGCTACTAGAGGTACCACTTTACTTTATACTAACCACACTACTAAAAAGGTGTAAGCTATGAGAACAAGTATATCTAAGCCTGGGGAAGGTAGATCCAAATTTTCTCAATGCTAAAAATAAGGGGTTAAAAATTGCCCTGGGTGCTGAGGATGAGTAATAAGCATAACTTTTTTAACTTTTTTTTAAAATAAATTTTGAAATCTCACTTACCTAATGAGTTATATGATATAAGAAACCGAATCCCTCAAAGTGGTTTTTGCACAAAAACTGTGACTTTTGATATGTCAAAATGGCTATGCCAAACACCTCTTTCAGGTTTGAGCACAGAATTTAAAAAAACCTTAAAAGATTGATCTACTTATTCAAACTTCAAAACCCAGATATTAAACTTGCTTATATCAAGTTACTTAGCCATGATCTAACCATTGATTAACTAAAAATCAAAGATCTATATTTTTATCTAATATTTTTTTGGATTTTTTAAGGGTTGTATGAAAAATTACTTATAAAACCATGAACTAAAATTTTTTGATCAAACAACTGATAAAGCTAAACTGAATAATAAAGCTAGATGAAACACAAAATAAGCAATAATAATCAGAAGAAATAGCCAAATAAGCTAGAACAGGTAAGCAATAGAAAACTAATTTTGAAGCTAGAGAACTTAAAGGGATTAAATTGAAACTTATAACAAGACACTTTAGTAAACAAGTGGTCCCATAAGGGCAAGCTACAAGTCCCTACCTTATTAATAAAGATAGGTATAAGTCCATGGGATCTCTTTCCAAATTCAGTTCCTTCCAAAAACCCGCTTTACATCCAATAACTCCAAAAGTAGTAACTAGAAGTCTTTAAGCTAATTTTTTACAGGATGAAGTATGATTAAGATGAGTTGAGTCTTCATGATAAGCTTATGACTCTATTTGAGCATGATTTTTGAGCTTATGAGTGGATATTGATGCTTTAGTTTAATATTTGAGAATTTTAAATGAGAGCTTTACTAAAAGTGAAATTTAAAGAGCTTTTTTAACCTGAATTTCATTAATCATAAAGAAAATGGTTACATTACTTTAAAAAAGGAGATTACCAAAACATTTTAAAGAAAAATTAAAAAATACGTATTAAGCTAAACTAAAAGCTACTAAAATCTAGTAATTGTCCGTGTGTAAGAGGTTTGATTGAGACCTAAATTTATAGTGCCACGCTGACGCTTCTAGGTCTTCTAAGCCTCTGCACGCACAATAGATATTGTCCATTAATTTCTTCAATATTGGGCGCCTAAAATAAGAGCGTTGGAACAAATCGTGTGCACTAGGAATTGCCAAGCTGTATTCCTTTTGAAGTGATAGCCTTGCTGCTTTCTTTGAGTGTTGATTTTGTAGTAATAAAAAAACCCAAAAATTCCTTGTGACTTTCTCCTGTATACTGGCCTCTTAGCATGAGTGATGTATTGAAAGTTCTTGAGATTACTATTTTACCCTGGGTTTGTGTTAATAAGCCTTGATTTGACCAATAGGAGCCCTCAATTTCCCTTTTGCCCTCTTGATACTAACTGAGTGGTGGATTGTAGGTGATGATGAACAGTAAAAATGTCTTCGCGCCTTTTTATAACTGAACGAGTAAATTCGGTTTTAACTTTGGCCAATTGTCACTTCTAGCCCCTCTCTTTCCTTTCTCTCTACTGTTATAAAGGGCTTTTGGAAAATGTGCAAGTTTGGTCCCCGTGGGGGTGTTTCATAAAAAGAGAGGCGTAAGCTAGGTTTTGGGCTTATGGAATGGGCTTTTAGGCTAAATGGATCCGGATAAGGTATTTTAGGGTTTTTCAGGCCCAATAAGGTTTCTTGGGCCCAATAAGGGGTGAGGGGTTATTTTTGGACTTTGGTGAAACTTGGAGGGTAAAAATGGAATATTTTTGGGTCTTGTTGACTTTTGTTGACCATGATTTGACCACTTTGACTGAGGGACTTGGATTTTTTTTCCTAGCTTTGACTTCGACATTTTGAATCTATGGCTTCTTTTTGTACTATTCTGATTTGCTCGTGTCCGTGCTTTGCCCGTTTTTGATGTTGTCTTGGTGATTTTTGATATATCATATACCTGCACACACAAAACACAAATACAAGCATATTTTTGCCATTTTTGGTCTATTTTGGGTTTAATTGGGTTATTTTAGGTACAAACGGATATGTGTATTTTACACTTATCAAAATTCCCCAAACTAAACGATTGCGTGTCCTCACGCAATATCACATGCCTTATAACCAAATACCTCGAAACTTCCCCAAACTAAACCTTTGAAAAGTAGCAAAGATTTTTGTTGAGAGAGTTAAGAGATCACAAGTTATAAAACACCCGATTTCCCATTTTCAAAGATTTTTCTCTTTTTATGATTTTTCTTGATAATTAACTACCTAACTACAACTTATTTGTGTTGACATAATGTATTGTTTTCATTACCTCATTGGTAACTTTTAGGATCATAGAACAAAAAGCACAATTAAGTGTCTAAAAGATAACTTCATCATCCCCGATTTTTCACTTTTCCCATGCTAAGCTTAAAAATAAGATCACCGTTAAGTACGAGCTAAGATGCTAAGACTACTTATAATTACAACTTGTGAATTCCTCTTCCCGACATAAATCATATATTTAGGTGTGTGTGTTCAAATTAATTTAAACCATTAAATCCACATATTTAGATAGTTGAAATCCGACCAAGCTTTACACATGGGCCTTTTGGGCTAATATGTTAATCACTTAGCAAGATCACATCTCAAAGCAAACAAAAACCTCCTTAGCTAAGACATCGTTGGTTCACTTGTCCCATGAATGACTTTCTTCTCTAACATCCCACCGTCATCGGGTAAGTGCTAAGGCTTTTGACACCCCATCCGGAGAATACTAATCGAGACGCATGAACTTCCGATGAAAAAGCCTTGTAGACTTTTGCAAACCTTAGTTCAAAAGAATACCTTGGTTTTAGAAATTGAAACTTTTACTATTTATTTTCTATCTTGCAACATTATTATACTATTTACATTCTTAGGCTAGGAATCGGTATCACTTTTCTTTCGACGACACATCGGCCACGCCTCCGACAAGAGCTCGTGTACTTATTATGATACCAACCCTAAATATACAACCTCCACCCTTTCTTTCGACGTCACATCGGGAGCGAACCGACAAATGCCCATGTACTTTATTACGATGGAGTTTGTATATTAATTATTAACACTAAGGATTTATAACTTGCATCCTTTTTATTTACCAACTACATTTTTATAGATTTTTTTTAGCTTTAAACTGATTAATTAATTTAACACATTATTTTTGCAAATAGAAAAAATTTCGTTTTAGAAAACCAAAGTATAAATTTGAACTAAAGTTCTTATTTACAAATGATTAGCTATTATCATCGATAAAGCTTTTTCTCTGAATATGTTGATTAGACTTTTAAGAGTAAAACTCTAATTTGTAAAAATTAAAGAGAACACGTATAATTAATCATTTTAAGAGCTCCAGGGAAGAAAAATCACAAGTTATTCTTATAAGCCTTTAAGTTTTTCAAAAAAACTTTGTTTAGCATCCTAATTCGTAAATAACACTATCATTTCTTATTCTTCATAAAAGAAATTTGCAAATACTTAGCCTATATAAATTCCAACTTGACATATTTAAAATCTACCCATCATTAATTGTTAAGGGAAAAAGCTAGAACTCTACACGTACAATCGGGTCAAAAATTACTTCTTATTCTTACCAGCGGAAAACCTACATTTTTGTGTCTTAACACTTTTTAAAATTTTATAACAAAATAACAAGACTGAAAAATTTAAATTTTTTGCTATTTTTGTGGGAAAACGGGTGAGAACAAAACAATAAGCAAGCAATCATCAAATCGACAGATTTCCTTCCCCAAACTAAAACGAAACATTGTCCTCAATGTTTAAAGTCAGGACTCTACGAAAATCTAAGCCGTTTATGAGGTATGCAAAGATAAACGTTAATCGATTATGATGAAAAGGATATGGATCTCCCCAAACTAATTTCACACAAAGGATGAGAAGCTCGAGTAGAACGTGATAAATCAACCGGACACGAGAGACTTCAAAGAAATAGTTGGGAGAATCCTGCAAAAATCACAACAAACAAACAACAAACATCGAGAAATCGGAAAGAGAACAAGCCACGAAGCGGCTTGTTTTTGGTCACCGAGTCGCAAGCTCGACTCGATCCCTGAATTTAGTTGTCCTTAGGGAAAGTCTGGAGGTCCTAGATAACCAACGGTGGTGTATCCCCTCCATAGTAGTGCTTAAGACGGTGGCAGTTGATTTTGAAATTAGAACCATCGGCATGAGACAACTTGGCAGTGCCATAAGGATAAACTTTGGTGATTGTGAAAGGTCCGGACCATCGGGACTTGAGCTTTCTGGAGAAAATCTTTAATCGGGAGTTGAAAAGAAGGACTTGATCACCAACATTGAAGATTCGGTTCTTTATCTTGGAATCGTGTAGTTTCTTTGTCTTCTCCTTGTAGATTAGTGAATTCTCGTAAGCTTGATCACGAAGTTCGCTAAGTTCATTGAGTTGAAGCTTTCGATGATCTCCCGCGGTCTTTAAATCGAAGTTGGCATGCTTGAGAGCCCAATACGCTTTGTGTTCTAGCTCAACTGGTAAGTGACACACTTTTCCATAGACTAACTTGTACGGAGTACATCCAATTGGAGTTTTGTAAGCGGTTCTAAAAGCCCATAATGCATCATCTAGTTTGTCGAACCATGA
>BQNB010129270.1:0-17203 GCA_026074375.1 Tanacetum coccineum
AATCCAATGTATCAGTTTTTAAACGACTTTTTGGTCGTTCTATATACATCTTGTGTTATTGATCTATAAAGTAACACGCCCCGGACCCTTATTCCGCTGTGACCCAATTTGGGGGTGTTACAATAGATTTGATATCGGAAAATGTAATGGAAGAATCCCTCGTGGATTTTCACCAAGAGAACCCACATTTCAAGTCACTCTGGATGCTATTGCACTCACTCCATGCTATCCTGCATTTCTCATCACTGCTGATGTCCCTGAAGTGTATATGCACCAATTCTGGAACTCTGTATACAAGCATGATGACTTCTACAGATTCAAAATTGACAAGAAGAAAAGATTCAAGCTTACCTTGGAAGTCTTTAGAGATATCTTTTAGATTTATCCAAAAGTACAAGATCAAGACTTTGATGCACTACCCACTGAAGAAGACATTGTTTCTTTCTTAAGAGATCTTGGTCATACTGGGGATATCACTTCACTCAATGATGTTGTTGTCGATCAGATGCATCAACCTTGGAGAACTTTTGCTGCTCTTATTAACAAAAGCTTATCAGGAAAGACTAGTGGTCTTGACAAGCTTCGTCTCTTCAGAGCACAAATCATTTGGGGTAGATAACGTGTTCTTGATCAAGCTGAAATGGATTTATAAAGTCAAGACAGATGAATTTGGCGGGGTACTAAAGAATAAGGCTAGGCTCGTTGCTCAAGGATTCAGGCAAGAAGAAGGAATTGACTTCGAGGAATCATTTACACCAGTTGCTAGAATAGAGGCCATTTGTATCTTCATAGATAATGTCGCTCACAAGAATATGACAATCTACCAAATGGACGTCAAAACGGCTTTCTTGAATGGCGAGCTCAAAGAAGAGGTATATGTTTCACAACCAGAAGGATTTGTTGATCAGGCACAACCCATCGCATGTGTACAAGCTCAAAAAGGCTATTTACGGTCTCAAACAAGCACCACGTGCATGGTACGATATGCTGTCAAGCTTCCTTATCTCTCAACAATTCTCCAAAGGTGCAGTTGATCCAACACTCTTCACATGGCATGCTGGAAACGACATATTACTTTTTGTCTGTTTTTGGTCATTTAAGCTCGTTTTTAGAGGTAAAAGATATGTGTAATTAAGCACTTATCAATGACCAATAAGTTCAAGATGTCGATGATGGGGGCAAATTCCATTCTTTTTAGGATTACAAATATCTCAAAGTCCCAGAGGCATCTTTATAAACCAATCTAAATATGCTTCTGAAAATGTTAAAAAATATGGTTTGCATTCTACTGATTTTGTCGACACACCCATGATTGAAAACAAGAAACTGGATGAAGATCTACAGGGGAAACCAGTTGATGCTATACTTTACCGTGGCATGATTGGATCTTTAATGTATCTTACATCCTGTAGACCTGACCTTAACTATGATGTCTGCTTATGTTCCCGGTATCAGGCTAAGTATACTGAAAAGCACCTATAAGCGGTGAAACGGGTCTTTTGATACCTTAACGGAACCATTCACATGGGTCTTTAGTACCCGAAGGATACCGACATGTCACTCACAGCTTATGCAGATGCCGATCACCTGGGGTGTCAGGACACTAGACATAGTACATCGGGAAGCGCTCAGTTCTTAGGGGACAAACTTGTTAGCTGGTTGTCAAAGAAGCAAAAGAGCACTGCTATATCGAGTATAGAGGCTGAATATATTGCCTTATCTGGGTGTTGCTCACAAATCCTTTGGATGCGTTCACAGCTAACATATTATGACTTTCGATTCAAAAAGATCCCTCTGTACTACGACAACAAGAGTGTGATTGCTTTATGCTGCAACAATGTTCAACATTCAAGAGCTAAGTACATCTATATTCGCTATCATTTTATAAAGGAGCAAGTGGAGAATGGAATCGTGGAGCTATACTTTGTCCGGACTGAATACCAACTGGCTGACATCTTTACTAAACCTTTGCCTCGAGAGAGATTTAACTTCTTGATCGATAAGCTAGGTATGAAAAGCATGTCTCCAAAAATGTTGAAACGTCTGGCAGAGGAAACGGAAGAGTAATGGTGGTAACTCATATCCTGTATATATGAAAACATAAAAATCCAAAAATATTTTTCATTTTTATAAAAAAAAATTCAAAAACAAATGAAAAGATTAAAAAATCAGAAAAATATAAAAATATGTATCTCTGGCATGTCTTCTAAAAATAAATAACATTTACGGCCTTAGAAATGTCATTCAATAATGATACGAGCCTGTAAATGAAGTTCGAGCAGAAGTTTCAAAAGCTTTCAAAACATGCCAAAATGGCTTGCTATTATTTCAGATAGCAACCCGGTCATCATCTTCAAGGCAAGTATGTCGTCAAAAAGATAACTTGACCTCATAACGGGAATTAATTTTCTCGGGAATGAATTACTTTATATTCATTCAAAGGCTTGTGATTACTTTTCATCACAACCCGTGCTTCTTATAATCCATAAGTGTACGTGTCAGTGCGCTTATGTGTCAAAATAAGAGAAATCTTATTTTGTTTGGTGTTGATTTTCAAAATATATAGTAATCATCTTTCAGATTCAACAGATCATCATTTTTCTAAGACAATTTTGAACCATTAAATAACGACTACAACTCTTTCAATAGAAAACGGGTCATTATTTGAGGGGGAGAAACTGTCAAAATCATCTTCTTCATAATTAATCATGTGATAATTGGAAAGGTTTTAATCATATCGGGTGAAGAATTAAAGGGGAGTTGATAAATTTCAACTCCTTTGTGGCTTTATGTGTTATATGTTTAATCTTATTGGGGGTATTAATGCAAAATTTGAATTTGTTTCTTGATAACTAAACCTTAAGGGCTAATTTTGCAAATTTGGAAACTTAGTTTGCCTTAGGAAAAGTTTATAAGAAAATTAGAAACACCATTAAACCCTAGGGGGCATTTTTGTCAAAAACCCAAAAAGGATTTAAAACAAACACCCCTTTGCACGCTCTCGTCCTCACATGAATACACATACACACATACCTTAAACCTTCATACATCTATTGATTAACTTGCAAATCTTCAAGAATTCGTTCAACCCTCGTTTTAAGCTAAAAGGTACACGAATTAAGGCTAATGATTACATATATATGACCAAATCTTGGTATATTGCTCAAAACACCCTAAAAATTAATTGAAATTTTGTCTCATTGAAAAGGGGATGAAATTTATAATTGATTGAGTGGTTTTGGTTTATTAAGGGTCTAGATGTTGTGCTTAAAACAAATTTTAATGGGGTTAACTCCTTCGTGTGTTTTGAATGATTCTTGAAATCGAACTAAGTGAAAATGGGTAAAAACTTAAAAAAGTTTATGGGTTTGGATTTAAGAAGTGTTATATTGAATGATTGAGTGCTTTTGAGTGTTAAATAACTTGTTTGTTTAAAAAATCTTAAAAGTTGGGAGTTTTCGAGCTCTTGTAGCTCGAACTTGGCTTAAATCAAGATTTTTGTGGTTAAACTGTGTTATAAAGATGTTAGTATGATATATTGATGCTATATATTCGTATCTAAATTGTTGTTATGGATTAAAAGGGTGAGAAATGTTTATGTAAAAATTGCACAGGCGATCTATACAATAAACGTTTTCACAGGCGATCAATACATAGACATATACACAGGCGATCAATACATAGATTTTACATAGGCGATCTATACGTACATGTGTTACACAGGAGATCTATACATACTTGAGTATAACAGGCGATCAATACATAAATACATAGGCGATCTATACATACTTAAGTTGACCAGGTGATCTATACACGCATCCTTAACACAGGCGATTTATACTTAGGTGCTTTTTCATAGGTGATCTAACACTATCTTAAGGCATACTATAAAATACTTATGTCTGCGACGGCTGGGTACTATCGCGGCAAAGGAATAGCTTGAATGTAAGGGCGTTGTTAGGTTCCAAAAACTCTTATACAGTTTGGATGGCCCTGGTTGCTGGTTTTTTGTTTTGTCAGTATGAAAGACGCAAATCCACAAGTTTTGTGTCCCTTCTCCTGCCATGGGAAAGTCTAGCCATGACAATGAGAAACGAAAGAAGAATATTGAACACTGTCAAATAGCGATTTATACCAATAATCTGGGTCTATTGACAAGAAATCCAAAAAGACAATATCATCTTCTTCCCTTAACATTCTGAGAATGTTGGCTTTTCTATCACATGCCAAAGCTCCTACAGCAAGAAATAAGCCAAAGACACAGCTCAGGGATGTAGATTTTTATATCCACTTCCTCTTCCAAAGCAAACACAACTGCTACTCCTGGTCTTGCAGATGAAGTTATCCATTCTTTTCTAGCTACAAATGCTCATTGATAGTGGTTTGATAGATGAAGTCCTAGATCAAAATGATGATCTGGATTTGGAAGAAGTATGGATATAAATTGGCAGATTGCTTTGAATGCCTTAAGATTAAGAAGTTCTACAAGAAGTCAGGCAGACGGCCATATGTGTGGATGGAAATAATCCCATGGATAATGCATGTGGCATTTGATAAGAGAAAGTCAAATGTTTCATTTGCCACAATACGGGCATTTTGCAAAGGGAGAGCAAGTTTTAAAGGTTTCAAAGGAGGTAACAGGCAGGAAGCAGGTAGAGGTTCAGGATTTCAAGCAAGTACAACTGAAAAAGGAAGCCTTGCTGACCATTGATGAAGTAAGATCAATTGGGTAGAGCAGTCTGAGATGGGAAACTCAATCATGCTTAAAAAAATGCTTTCACATATGAATAATGAGGTATCCATGTGCTCTAACAATTGTGTGTAGATTCATTTACTAATGCACTTCAAGGAAGTATATGATCTACATCTGAATTTGGTGATCAGGAAGTCTGACTTATACTGACCATAAGTAGTTGTTAAGAAAGTAGATCTCAAGCTTCGAAGCTTACCACATACAAACAATCTCCTTAACTGAAAAAAATTAAATTTTCAAGCTAATCAAATTTTTAAAAAAGATGAAAAGCTAAAAAAGTATAGAAGAATAGGAATGAAAGCTGTCAAAGATAAAGATGCTTTACAAAAAATTGTTGACTCTTGGTTTGCATCTTCTAAAAATCTTTGGAAGCTAACTGATTGTGGGATGAGCCTCCACTGGTTAAGATCGGTTTTAGGATATGGCATACAATCAAATGCTGAAGTCCTAGGATATGAGGAAGAGATAAGTAGAGGTATTTTTGCTTTTAGGGAAACAGATGCAGGATATAATGACATCCCACTATACAGCAGATTTAACAAGTAGAGTATAAGGTGTCCCATCCTCTTAGTGGTGGATTATACCCTCATGGGAACATGGACCAAAACAAAATTCCAAAGGAAGGACTCATAGATGATTTTTATGGAGTTATGTGTAATTAATGGACCTCTTACCTCAATCTTTCCTTAGTCCTATCTGTGTTCGGATACTAGTTCCACTGTTTACTCAACCTGTCCATCCAATGACAGTGATGGGGAGCTAGGAGCTGTATCTGACCATTCAGTCTAATGCATGGAACCTTAACAGACCATATCCTTATACCTTCTATGAGCAAGGTTACAATTGCCACCACAAGTCTCAACCACAAGTGCCTAAAACCATCAAAACAGTTGACCTAGTTGTGCCCAGCATGTAATAGACTCTAGGGAAACCAATTAAGGGACACCTGTGACTCTCCTCACTATTCCTTCAATAACAGAAGAGTTGGTAATCAAAGATTGGAAAGGGGACTAGGTGCAAGATATTCTTTTGAAAGAAAAACATGTTTTGGTGTGGAAGTCTTAGTCACTTGAGATTTAGAAGGAACTGGAGTATTTATTAAGTGGCACACTGTGTACTGACTATTATGAGGAAGAAGAAAGGCTATGGAATCTGCTCTTAAGAGCAAAATGGTGGTTCATGCTATGTTCGGCAAAGCCACACCTCGGCCTGGACTAACACTAACGGGTGAATAAGGCAATATCAAGTTCACTCCCAGACCTGTTAAACTAATGTAACATTAGACCCAACCTTTAGTACTGCTCATGCAAAACTAGTAAAAACTTGGTAGGGTAAAATGTTAATAATGGTCTTTGGAATGGTTAGTATGTTAGTGCAGCTGGCACTCGTAATTAGTGTAGTAGTTCTAGATTTAATTCACTGGCAAGCAAAATGTATAGTTCTGGTAGTGTGATGTTAATTATGGCATCGAATTAAGTCTGGAGTTATAGTTTTATTACTGGCTAAGCAAAATGTCTAATTTACGGTCCCCCACCGTACTTTGGATGCCCTAAAATAGACCGTATCAAACCAGACTTCAAACAAAACAACTTTCTCATTCTCAGGTGAATCTTAAAAGTCCAAAGAAATGTTTTTCAAAACAAAGTTCACCTGTAAATAGACCCTTTTCAAGGAATACAGCACACAAGTCAAATAAATATGCTGTTAAGGGCAAAATGGGCACTGCTGTTAAGACCTCAGCAGGTTGTGTTTGGAGAAAAGTAATACCACTCTCCAATACCAATAGTGGACCAACCCCTGATTCAAATGTTAATGTTTCTAGAGGTCCACAAGGCAGACCCAAGCCTATGAAGGCCTGGGTCCTAAAGAGAAACTAATCTCTTTTTGATTGTGCAGGATCATCCACTGAAGCATATGGAGCATAGAGGTATTTTTGATAGTGGATGTTCTGGGCACATGACTGGTAACAGGGCCCATCTTGAAGATTATCAAGAACTATATCTGTTACTTTTGGAGGAAGTAAAGGATAGTATCAGTGGAAAAGGTACAATTAGATTAGGAAATTTAGTTTTTGATGATGTGGCTTTTGTGAAAGAACTTGAACATTTTAACTTATTCTCCATATCTCAGATATGTGATAAAAAACTAAATGTACTTTTTACTGAAAAAGAGTGTTTTGTGGTGTCCTCTGACTTCAACATGCCTGATGAAAATCAGGTTCTTCTTAAAGTTCCTAGGCAACACAACATGTATACTTTTGATATGAAAAATGTTGCTTCTTCAAAAGGATACACCTGTTTATTAGTAAAAGCCTCTAAATTGTGGCACAGGAGGTTAGGTCACCTTAATTTCAAAAACTTAAATAAACTTGTGAAGGGTAATCTAGTTAGAGGGTTACCTTCCAAGAATTTCAAAAATGACCACACTTGTGTTGCTTGTCAAAAGGGAAAGCAACACAAGGCCTCTTGTAAGGCCAAGATTGACAGGACTGATTACTCCTCCTACAACAAAGGTAAACACTTTAGGGGAGGAACAAGTGGAAGAAATAAGTCCAAACACTCTTATTGTGCCACATACAAAACACAGGAAAGACCACCTCAAAAGTGGTTGATGACTCTTGCAGCTTCTACTCTGACTGACAAATCGTTGAATGACTTTGATGAATTGATGAGCACTCCTATTGACTTCTCTTCATTTATCATGAATGGTTTGAACATCTCTAATTTGACTTAAGAAACTTTGCTTGGGCCAGGTAGTCAGACATCTCAAAGGCACACGCAAAAATTACATGCTGAATTAGAATATTGTTTTGAAGAAGTGTGTTATGAAGGCCTCTTAGAAAAGCTATGATTGTAAATCCTGAAGGCGGTGATATTACCAATTTGATCTTTCCAAACCCTTCCTTTGATCACACGTGGAAAACATCAAAAAGTACCATTCGAATTCTTCATCAACAATGATCTCAAGTATCTTTTAAGGAGGAATTTTGACTATGACGTACATGATGTCTACTACCAAGACAAAGTCCACTCAGTATGATCTACCTGGCATTGAAGACATGGTTCCAAACATATGGAGTCCTGTTAAGGTTGCTTATGATAAATATGCGTTATAAGGCATATCACATTGGAGAGAACAACGTAAGTCCTTCTATGCCTTTGCAAGAGGTATGCAATCAAGGGGAGATGTGTATTCGACAAATCGTATTCTGTCAGTCACTCATGTCTCAGTAATGAGGAAATATGGATATTGGTACTTGGAAGAGATTGTAGTACGAAGAGCTGACAACATACTTTACAGATTCAAGGAAGGTGACTTTCCACGACTTCGGATCAACGACACGAGGATATGTTACTATTCTTTGTGGATTAGGAATCGCTCAAACAATCTTTCAGGAATGATGTTTGGTGACTTCAGCAATAGCACGAGAATGTACACCAGAATCTGGTTATTTAAAAGCTAGTCGAAAATCTTCAAACTTGGAGTTTGAGAGTTTTTTTTTTTTTTTTATCAAAGAAAAAAAGATCAATGTCACCAAGCCTGATACTACAAGATTAGATCTCTGAAAAAGGCACCCGTATACTCCATACAAATACCCTCAAGGATTCATTTATGTCAACGACTTTGGGAGGAACAGGTTGATGCGCTCAGGCGAACTGTACAAGTTCATTGATGGCATGTTAACCAGACTTCTTTCTTCGCTCGAAGACATTACCAAGAATATCGACATGACGTACTTGCCAAAGAGAAGACGGAGCACATTGGAAAAGAAAAAAAGCTCATTTCATGATCAAGGACATCAATAAGCTGCTAAAACAAAGGAGGATGATGAGGAGTTTGGAGAAGTTTGTCGGTGGTAGACTCTACGGAACTGACCTCAGACTGCTTGCAAAGAACAATATGAACTTGGTCAATATTGTGTTCCAAGTATCTTAAAGGTTATTTCGTAAATCATAAACTTGTGAATTTAGTAAATGTTAGTATAGACTATGGTGAAAATAAAGGTGACTTGAGATATAAAATTTTTCATAATTTCTAGTAAATTCAAAAAAATTCAAATTATTATACCCAGCACAGTTATATACCCTCAAAACTTAAGGGGGAACATAACATGTATCCCTTATAGAGGGGGTGATTAAGCATACATTTTGTCTCCCAAAATTGTAATCATGATAACCAAAATATGCAAGGGGGATAACCATTTTGGATAAGGGGAAAAATATGATATAAACTGAATAAGTTATCTGAACATGTGATCATATGAAATGGACTAATGCACTCCATCCCTTAGCAATGTACTACAATTACGGGTGCACATGTAAGGGGAGCCTTCATCAGTGATAAGGAAACTCTATAAAGTGTTAATCGTCCTTTGATACTATTATCAACACTTGTGATTGAACTATTTTTTTCAAATGATTTTGTGTGTCATTGTGATGAATACCCTTAAAGACCGATCATAGTTATTAAAATTTTTGGATTTAATAGAGGTGGTTAGGTATCGGTATTTAAATCCCTTGGATCCAACCAGAACCGGAGTGATCTACCCAGGGAATCCACTAGTTTAGTTTTAAAAGTCCTTAGGGTATGTATACAAAAAGAGAAAAAGAAGAAACGGGAATAATGTCGACTGAATGAGCTAACACTGGGAACAAACCCAACAAGGTGCTAGTTATAAAGTGATTGGTAAGCATTGAAGGTGTTACAGAATGAAAAAGAAATGTACTATAAAAGGGTGAAAAGAAAGAAGCCCTCTATACACTTAGGCAAAACTTGGTGGCAATACATAATACATCAAAATGACAAAGGTGTTGTCCTGACATTGAAGGCAGTCAAGTAAGACCCTGACGTCTATGCACAACCCCCACCCGCTAGCCACTCAAGGTCCTCTCCAACAGACTCTGTTTTATTCTCACAAGAGATTACAAAAAAACCATTTCTATCGACATTCCTCAGCTCTGAGTTTAGTTTTATATTCGAAAAGTAGCATCTACTCCAGCCTCCTGATTACTAAAAACAAAGTGGCTACATTGAGTCTAGAGCCAAGAGATCATCAATAAATCTCATTAGGAACCACGTGTCAAAATTATATGCTTGCTATTCATCCACAATTGAATAACAATGTTTAACATATTAAGAGTCAATTACGCATATCCTTGTGATGTGCCAGAACAACTGAGTGACTTCTTTCACCTGAAGGTGGAAAATCCTTCTGAGCCAACATCAAACAAGCCATGTTAGGTGACTTGTGAGCGATACTTTATGAATAAACTAGTGACAACTAAAAAGCAAACGATGGTAGCGATTACTATAAGAATCAAACTTGTTCCAATTTATGGATCGATTATTTAATAAATTTTGAAATGCTGAAAAACTATCGAATGTGTCCAAAAACCACTTCAGAAAGTGACCACTTCCTAATGATTTCCAAATCAATTTTTATTTTAATTGAGTGAGATAGTAACTCCAGGTCTACTCTTATCGTGTGTTGTCTTCTTGGGACGTTCCGGATAATGAGAACATGCGTGGGTTTGATAATCTATACAATGTTTAGAAAGATTTGATACTTCAGCTGGAAATCCTGTCAAGGAGATTCTTCTTAAATTGAGTCTACCTGATCACAGGTCGATCCTCACAGATTCGAAGGTTACTCCAACCAACCACGGGCGAATAACAAAGCCATATTCATCCACCCACTTTATTGCTTACTATTTTAATGCAGGATATTTAAAGATAGTGGTGAAGGTACCTGATTCCAGTTGACTCACAAGATCCATAACCACATGCTCATACCAGACCGACAAATATAAAGACATCATGAAAGCTCAAGTACATGTTTCAAGAACATCCGCGACTACTGATACCATAACATGACGACCTTCCTTGAAGCGACAAAGAGTTAAAGTTACAGAAATTTAAGAAAGATCATTAGTAAAGCTTTTCAAGATTATCAAATCAAGAAAGGTATGAGCATGTCGGTCCAGATGTCACAAGTGCACGAGATGGAAAAGTCTACAAGATGGCGTTACGAGATTATGCTTGGTTGATGATCTCAAGAGTCTCAAAGATCACATCCGTGTCAAGACAAAAGAACTTGCTCAAATCCAAAGTCTATAATCACTACAACAAATCACAAGTTAATGATAGAAGTTCAAGACTACGAGCTCAAGACCGAAGTGAAAGCATAGTGTGCTAAGTTTAAAATATTTGTAAATTGGAGTGACCTCCCTTAGGGGGAGATTGTTAGAAATACGAAAAAGTGTCAGTCACTACCAATATAATTAGTCATAGCTCGTAGTTAGTTGTAAGATTAAGTTAGCATGCTAACCGGGCCAAAGTTACAATGTAAGCCCATACCATAAGCCTATGGCCGGTTAGCTAGGCATATATAAACCCTCTCCATTGCTTAGAGAGGGTGTTGGTTGTTCATTTTGTCACATTTCTTAAGCTAATATTACATGTTTTTCTTTCTCTCTTTAAGTGTTCATCCAACGACTTCTTTCTCTCTCTAAAACTCTAAGTAATCATTCCATACTTGTGATAAGATTATTCTACAAGAACCTTAACTTAATGTGATTCCTAAAATGCTAGCATCATGTAGTGTTGTGTAATGATCATATGGGCATCACCTTCTCTAAAACAATTACCACCACTCGTTTTGAGCTAGGTGTGATGTACTCCCCGTGTTCGGCCCCCAATGCCTCATCAGTTCTGCTTTTTGACGCCTCACTCAACATGTTTGTGCTAGTATGAGCAGCTTTATAAAACATGAGCATACAACATATCACATCACTAATAGGATAAAATTAATTAGAACACCTACTAATCATTCGAGAATGATCAGATAAACGTATACCATCCTCATCTCAATGATCACATAAACAAAGTTCATCCTACTCAGAAGAATGATCTGATAAAGTGAGTTCAGTATCAACATCTTCATCTTAATCATCATATGTATTTCAAACTCTTCTTCATCCTCGCTAACTTCCATATATGCATCGCCAACATCACGATTAACAATATCTTTTAGCATCTCATTCTCCTTCAGTAACAATTTCTTCACTACATTTTGCGTGATTAAATTACTACATTACAGCTTCTAAACTCAATCACGTATAAATCCTATCCTAACATCATTACACTACATATTTCATGAAGGAATTATTACATATTGTCCACAACAGCAACTCAATCACATCCGCTAAATCACGTAAATACTATCCTAATGTTGCTACATTTAACGTAACTAACTAAATCACTACACATTCTTCACAATAACTACGTACTGCATCAACTATGTTGATACAGAAGTTAGGTCATGTCTTGTTTCGTCCAAATAGGCAGCTATTCGGGTAATTTGCACCTCTCTTTTGTATCAAGTGAACTTGCTTAAAGAACCCTGCACAAGGAATGAAACACCATTAACCTTATCGTGGGAGCGGATCCTACGATTGGACTCCTCCGGCGTGAAGTAATTATATTGACCATGTTGGGAGAGTAACCGAATATAAAGGAAGGTGGTTTTGTATATACATGTATTATGACAATGTGCGCTCCTTTATAGTACAAGTCCCTTATGGATTCCATAACGTTAGTGCCCAAAGGATACGACGTTATTAGTCGGGATTTGAGATTATCCTAACTCATTTAAATAAGTAAAGTACATCTCTTATTTAATTAAGTTATCTCTTACTAAATATAGCTTGTGAAGGAACCACGGCCACGGACCACGTACTGGCAGCCGTGACCCGTAGGCCAAAGTAGCCGTGACCACTATGTGTGGGCCGAGAGTCCATCGTTTAACTTAACAAGCCCGTAATAGTAAGAATGGGCCAGGTCGGGCCGGTCCATACTATACGTAATTGTCACACCCCGAGATTTTCAGGTCAATATTTTAAACTTTTCCGACAATTATTTTTGACTTTTATACGTTACGTTTGAATATGGCGGTTTACCGGGAAGTAAACCCGCGTAAATCTGAAAAACATCATCGGACGCGTTCTGGCCATCCTCGATATTCATTAGTTTTAGAATTATATGATTATTTAAACCTTTTCTAAGTGTTTCGTAGTTTACGATCACTCCCGATATTTATTTTTACACTTTAACGTTTAAATTGTGCTTTTCGCGTTTTTGACCTAACGGAACCTCGAAAACTCAAAATATTTTTGTGTAAACTTTAGTGATCGTCCATCTCGTATTCTAAAGTCAAAATTTTCGTTCACCCTTCCCTCTTGATATATATGGGACGCCTAAACTCAAACCAAATGCAAGCATAAGCCTTGAAATTAAATCAAAGGCATATTTTCTTGAACTTCCCATGCATGTGTATGAAAGTGGCACATGAGGAAGTCTATTTCATGCACACTCATCCATCCAAGCCAAGACAAATGCATGATTACACACTTTGACTTGTATATTTTACTTGAAATTCAAAATTTAGGACCTAATTCTTGAACCTTGATCAAAAATTTTAAAAAAAGTAGTTGATTGTTAGAAAACAATTCTGTGTCATAAATGGCCAAAAGGTCCTTGTGCTATGTTCGGGCGGAACGGCCGAACTCCACACACACATACCTTTGTGAAGGTATTGTCACTTAATACTTAAAACCATATAACCCTAAACCTTCCTTTGGCCTATAAATATCCTATTTTAACACACACTAGGGTTTCATATCATTTTCCAAGCCTCATCAAAATTTCGCATCTCTCTTTTCCCTCTCTCTTGTCCACAGCTAACAAGCACCCCTTATAGGGTTTTCATATCTTTGATTTCTAGCAAGATCCACTCATTCCAAGTTCATTTCTAAGAACATCTAAGGTGTTTTGAAGCATTGGTTCTTTGATTTAAGGGTTTTATTCAAGATCTACAAATTAGGGTTTGATTATTATTTGGGGTTTTTTCTAGATCTATTATTTTGGGGTATAGATCTTGTGATTTCACTACTTGTTCTTCATTCTTGTAAGTATCTTGAATATTTCCTTGTGGTTTTCCTTATGTTCTTCTTATATGTTCAAGATCCATACATCCATATGTTGTATTTTAATTTTTGAAAGATTTTAAAGACAAGATTTCATAAATAATGATACTACCTTATTTTACTAGTTAAATATTATGTTCTTGGTCAGATGAGAGTTGATGAGTGTTGCAACAATAGAAATGAAGGGATTAGGTTAGATTTAGGTATGGTTTTGTTGTGGATTAGTTGTGAATGGAGATTAGACTAGATTAGGCACTATTGTGAAGTTTGGGTGGATTTTGGTTGCGTTTTTGACAAAAAGTGCTTGTTGTCCTGAATTTGTTTTGAGGTTTTGAGCGACCTAAAAATGTTTTCATTAGGCGTAAAAGTAGGTTTGAGAGACTCAGTTCGATAGATAAATAGTTTTTTCATATATCGCACATTAAAAATTAGATTTTAAAACGACCAAGCTAAAGCCAAATGACTTGAAACATTTTTCGTGTAAATATTATTTTATCTAGTTAACATATATGTTTCCTTAGGGTCAGAATAGAGTTGATGAGTGTTGCAACAATAGAAATGAAGGGGATTAGGTTAGATTTAGGTATGGTTTTGTTGTGGATTAGTTGTGAATGGAGATTAGACTAGATTATGCACTATTGTGAAGTTTGGGTGGATTTTGGTTGCGTTTTTGACAAAAAGTGCTTGTTGTCCTGAATTTGTTTTGAGGTTTTGGTCGACTTAAAAATGTTTTCATTATGCGTAAAAGTAGTTTTTGGAGAGCTCGTTTCGAATAGATAGTTTTTCATATATCGCACATTAAAATTAGATTTAAAACGACCAAGCTATAGCCAAATGAAACTTGAAACATTTTTCGGCGTAACCAAATAAATAGTTGCTGATGTAAATAGTAAAACGGGTTTTCAGACACTTTCGGACATTTTTAGACTTTCTAAACACTAGCGAAACATATAGTAACACATACCTATTGATTAGTATCATTTAAAAACGTTGTTAACATATTTTGGAAAAAGCGAGAAAGTTACTAAAAATAGTAAGTTTGGTAAAAATTTAGCGAAACAGACATAGAAGTTAAGCAATTAAGGCTAGTTAGTGCGTTTTGAATTATGGAAACGTAACAAATGTAGGGGACGGTATTAACGTCCCGAAACTAAAAACTTTCCTAAAATAGAAACTTTCTAAAAATAGTAATTTTTGGTTAAACGCCGAAACTTAACGAAAAACTATATGATAATATGATTTCGTTTCATCACATATTGTTAATCAAACTAAAGCAAACACACATGGATGTCTTTTGGTGATGAACATATTTTGCAATTCTTGGCATACTTTTTGTGTTTCTAAGACGCATTATTATTCTAGGTCGCGGCTAGATTTCTATATCACCTTTTACTTGCGTGATTATCGATTGCTCATTTTGCTAAAGTGAGTTCATAGCCCCATGTTTTACTACTTTTACTTTACTATTTTAGGGTGAGAAACATTGCTTGTTTTCAAACTATAGACACAGTTACTTTACGTTTCCTTTCCTGATTACATGTTGCCTAAGTAGGGAATAGACCACTAATGCCCGAATTATCTTGAACCATCAATTGCTTGACCAGTTGTACTGGTTAAGTGAGCGCGAATGTTGTAAATAGATCTATTGGGAGTAATTATCCCTATCCGGGTAAGTAGCACTTACTAGATTCGGAGGTCCGGAACAAACGGATATATACCATGTCGAAATGTCAATAGTTGATCTTGGTCAGATATCTTTAGGGCGTGGAATACTATTTGGCATATAAAATGATTCCTTTTAAATTGAGCCTCGGTGTCATGAGCTTATTACAATAGTAAATACATTCTTTTATGTGAAGTTGTATCTGTAATAACTGTCACTTGCGTACTGTGAACTTGTGTTCTACTTTTAATACAAAATTCAAACCTATGAATTCACTCAACTTTATGTTGACCGTTTTAGCATGTTTTTCTCAGGTGCTTAGCTATGGATGTCCTTGCTTGCTATTTGGTGTCGCTATGCATTAGGCTGATTTTCAAGAAACGCTATTATCTACTGTTGAAACATCGTTGTCACTTTCTAAAAGTTTTATTCGCTTCCGCATATTTTCTTTAAACTTATGTTAAACTTTAACTATTTTAAGTAATGCAACGATGTTGGATTTTCAAACGTACCCTTAGAGGTCGTTCTTTGTATCTAGGTCTGGTCTATAACCAATATGTGATCCTACGTGCCTTACCTGCTTGCAGATATATCTTATAATAATAGCATTTAATATATATAAGTATTGATTATATATATCATATTTCCATAATTCCTTTATTCATCGTTTTTCCATTTCATATTTTCGCATCATACTTATTTCTTAGCATTGCTTGCACGTGCATGGTTTCATATAAAGAGGATTCATATAAACCTGTGCTTGTGCAGGTCATGGTTGCTCATGTTATTTCTATTTTGTCTGATTTGTCTGAGGAGAGTGTGGGCTCTCATGCCCCACGAGTGATTCTCTTTGGTGCTATTCCTGCTATTATCCCTGTTATCCGTGAGGTTCCTGTTGTTCCAGCTAACCCTATAGTTGCATGAGAGGAGGGGACAATTTCAGTCGTCTCACCTTCCGGGGTACTTGATTTAGTAGATTATTCACCTTCTTCTGATTCTGATCCATCAGAGGATTCTCTAACTCCCGTACCAGATTTACCATTGGTTTTACCCTTTTTGTGTTCTGATGACACGAAGGCGGACGGTGAGTCCGAGCCTGCTGAGCAGAGACCCGTATCGTCATCTCGTGATACTCTTGCACCATTATTAGAGTTTCCCCTTGCACCTATTATTGCCCCACACGGGATTTGTCGACGTTCAATGACTCTTGTCCAACCCGGTGAGGCTATCCCTTTCAGTCGACCTTATCGCACCCATCCTAACGGGCCGAGTAAGTTGTTGACTGCGGGGAAGAGAGTTAGACCTTTACCTGCTCGTAGACTTGCATGGAGATGTGTATCTCATCATTCATCGGATCGTCATTCTTCACCAGACTCATCTTCTTCTAGTGCACCTTCAGATCATTCCTTATCCGCACATACACCACCAGACACCACTGATGCTGATTCATCTACACTACATAGATTTGTTCATCGATCACTTGCTAGGACTCCACGACATAGTGAGGCTTTTAGACGTTGGAGGTCTGCACCATTGTCTACCCCTTACCTACCGACTACATCAGAGTCATCTTTAGGTTCATTATCTGAGAGGTTATTAGATTCATCTTCACCTTCTTCTAGGCCATCTCGCAAGAGATGTAGATCCCCTACTACTTCGGTGCCATCATCTACTCATGTTTTGAGGTCGATAGCCCCTACTCTTGCTGATCTTTTACCACCTCGCAAGAGGTTTAATGATTCATACTCACTAGAGGATAGAGAAGAGGAGCATATAGAGGTGGATACTGCTGATACAAAGGCT
>BQNB010129272.1:2750-15099 GCA_026074375.1 Tanacetum coccineum
AATTTTTAGTAGTATGACACGAGAAATATGATAACTTGAGTTTACACGAAAAGATTTCGAGTTTTCGGGGTTCCGTTTGGTAAAAAATGCGAAAAACATAATTTAAGGGATAAAACCCTAAAATTAATATCGGAAGTGATTTAAAATCACGAAACACTTAGGAAAGCTAATATAACACATATTAATCCTAAATTAATTTATAACCGATGCCGAAACGCGTGTCAGATTTAAACGTAACGTATAAAATTTAAAGTAGATGACCGGAGTGGGTCGGAATACTAACCGGGAATTTACGGGGTGTGACATCCTTTCCCCGTTAAAAGAGCTTTGTCCTCAAAGCTTAGGACGTAGCTTGAGATGCGGATACAGGGTTAATGAACAGATGCGGGTACTTCTTATGCATTTGGTCTTCGCGTTCCCAGGTATACTCGGGACCTCTTCTTGAATTCCAATGGACCTTCACGATTGGAATGCGGCTTTGCTTCAGTGGTTTAACTTCGCGGTCCATAATCTCAACCGGGTTCTTCTATGAATTGAGCTTTTTCTTCAATGTGGATTTCGTCCAATGGAATCGCGAGCGGTTCATCGGATAAGCACTTCTTAAGATTTGAAACGTGAAAGGTACTATGAACATGGCTTAGTTTCTCTGGTAATTCTAGTCGGTACGCAACCGTTCCCACCTTAGCGAGAATTTTAAAAGGTCTAATATAACAAGGGTTCAGCTTTCCCCGTTTGCCAAAACGTATTACACCTTTCCAGGGTGATACTTTTAGCATAACCTTATCCCCAACCTGAAACTCTAATGGCTTTCATCTCTTATTAGCGTAGCACTTTTGTCGATCATGTGAAGCTTGTAGACGATGCTTGATTTGGATAATCTTCTCTGTTGTCTCACGAACAATTTCTGGTCCAGTAAGTTGAGCGTCTCCCACCTCAGCCCAACAGATAGGTGACCGGCATTTACAACCATACAACACCTCAAAAGGTGCCACCTTAATACTTGTATGATAGCTGTTATTGTAGGAGAATTCTATTAAGGGTAAATGTCTGTCCCATCCCTTCCCGAAATCTATCACACATGCTCGGAGCATGTCTTCTAATGTTTGGATAGTCCTCTCACTTTGACCATTTATTTTGGGGTGATATGCCGTACTCATATCTAACTGAGTTCCCAAAGCTTCTTGCAGAGATTGCCAGAATTAAGACACGAACCTGCCATCGCGATCAGAGATGATCAAAACAGGCACTCTATGTCTCGACACCACTTCTTTCAAGTATTGCCTGGTCAGTTTCTCCATTGAGTCATTGTCCTTTGCTGGCAGAAAATGAGCAGATTTAGTGAGTCGGTCGACTATAACCTAAATCATATCTTGTCCACTTGCCGTTTTTGGTAACTTTGTCATGAAGTCCATAGTTATGTTTTCCCATTTCCATTCAGGGATTTTTGGTTGTACCAATAGACCGGACGGTTTTTGGTATTCTGCTTTAACCTTTGCGCAAGTCATACACTTTCTCACATATGTGGCAATTTCTGCTTTCATGTTGGGCCACCAGTATAGCTTCTTCAAATCTTGGTACATCTTGTCCGATCCAGGGTGGATCGAATACTTTGACTTATGCGACTCGTGCATAATCAAACCTCTCAAGTCACTAAACAATGGTATCCAGCTTCTATTCTTCAAACACAATGTTCCATCTGCACGTGGCTCTAGATTCTTAATCATGCCATGCAAATCTTCTGTTCTATAATCCTCTTCTTTTCTCGCCTCAACCTGAGCATTCAAGATCCACGCAAGGAGGTTTAAACCGATTGTCATAACTAAGGCTCGAACTCACAATGGCTTAGGTCTACTCTTTTGGCTTAACGCATCAGCCACCACATTTACCTTTCCCGGGTGGTAGCGTAACTCGCAGTCATAGTCACTTAACAGTTCTAACCATCTACGTTGTGCTCATATTCAGCTCCTTCTGATCTAAAATATTCTTGCAAACTCTGGTGGATCATGAAACACAAACCGCACTTCGTACCGTAAAGGTAAAGTCTCCACATCTTGAGTAGCGAACACCATATCTCCCAATTCCAAATCATCGTGACGTGAATTTCCTTCTCATAGGATTTAAGTTGCGGGAAGCATAAGCAATGACTTTCGTCTTCTGAATCAACATTGTGCTAATCCCTTATGAGAAGCATCACAATATACTATACTGTTTCACTTCCTTCGGGCAAATGCCAAAAGTGTGCATACACACTTTGCTTCAATGTCGGGAAAGTAGTTTCCTCCTTTTTCACCCCAATTAACTTTACACTTTTCTGAGTCAATCCTTTGTCAGTAAGGCTTGCAATCTTGGAGAATCCTTTGATAATCATAGGCAGTAAAACCAGCAAGACCTAGAAATTTGGCGTAATTCCCGTTGGAGTCTTAGGTTGATTCCCAATCCATGATTGACTCAATCCTTCCCAGGATCTACGTGAATGCCTTCACTATCAATCAGAGTCCTAAGAAATTTGGTACCTTCGATAACCAAAAGTCCACCCCTTGAGAACTTGGCGTACCAATTCTTCCTTCGTGAGTACCTCCAAAATTAATCAAGATGTAGATCATTTTCTTCTTTTGGTCTTAGAGTAGATCAAGATGTTCATCGAATGAACCAACAACTATCAACAAATTTATCTAGGTAGGTCTGCATACCCGGTTCATCAAGTCCATGAACACTGCCATCTGTTAGTCAATCCGAATTGCAATCACTTGGAAGCTCCGTATATAACCATAGCGAGTTCAAAACGCTCGTCTTTGGGATATCATCGTTACCAACTCTGAGTTTGGGTGATAACCAGACTCAAAGTCGATCTTTGAGTACACACTTGATCCTTGCAACTGATCAAACAAGTCGTCGATTCTCGGAAGTGGGTATCGATTTTTCACAGTAAGCTTGTTAAGTTCATGGTAGTCGATACACATTCAAAAGGATCCGTCTTTCTTCTTGAAAAACAAAACCGGATCTCCCCAGGGTGAGGAACTTGGTCTTATAAATCCCTTATCGAAAAGTTCTTGTAGTTGGGTAGACAATTCTTCCATCTCTGACGGTGCTAACCTATACGGGGCTCGAGCTACAGGTGCAGCACCTGGGACTAAGTCAATCTAAAATTCGACTTGTCGTGTGGGTGGTAGTCCAGGTAAGTCTTCTGGAAAAACTTCTGGAAAGTCCCGTACAGTCGGCACATCTTCAAGTCGCTTCTCATCTGACTTGTCTTGGTTTTCCTTCATCGTAACTTGTGCCAGAAATAGTTGACAACCTTTCTCTATATACTTCTGGGCCTTTTCACATGATATAATGCTCAACGTCGATTTCTTCTCCTTGGCACCTTTGTCTCCTTGAACGATCAGAATCTCGTTTCCATGAAAAAAAATAAGAATACCCTATCTTCTCGTCACAGACAATCACTGCATGATTCTTTGCTAACCAATCCATGCCGATGATAACGTCGAAACTACCCAACTCTATGGGCATCAGGTCGATATTAAATGGATGTCCTAACAATCCTAATGTACAGCCCATAAGCACCGTGTTGGTTTCTGAAGTCCTTTCGTCAGCTAGCTCGACAGCGTAACTAACGTCTAAGGCATAGGGTGTGATATCTAGCAATGTACTAAAAGTATTTGATACAAAACTTCTATCATGCCAGAATCAAATAACATATATGCATGATGATTGTTAAGAAGGAACGTACCCGTGACAGTGTTGGAACCCGGGTTTACATTACCTCCTCCTAGGACATATGCATTGCCTCTTGCATCAGGAATTCTGCTTTGTCCCTATGGTTTTGGTTCTTAATCTTGGGACAATCTTTCCGGTAATGTCCTTGTGCACCACACTCAAAACAAGTCACAACCCTCTGATTCACCATTTGACCTCTCTGGGTAGAAGTGACAGAATTGGTAACCTTACAATTTCGGGTTAAATGTCCAATCTTGTTGCACTTTCCATATCTTATGGTGCAAGGGCCTACATGATGAAGCTTACACTTGTTTAGAAGGGCAAAGTACCTTCATATTCCCTCTTCTCATTGTTACCAGCCACATAGGCTCTAGCAACATTCTGTCCTCCAGTATTCTGTCATTTGTGGGGTGGTTGTTACCCATGGTTGTTTCCATAGTTTTTGTCCAATCTCCTTTTATTCTTTACATTTCTTACAACATAACCCTTTAACTTTTGATCCATCAAGTTGTTGGCAATTCGAACAGCATCTTATAGTCTCGTAGGTTCTGCAGCAATCACATTTCCTTGGATGTTATCAGGAAGACCTCCAATGAATTTCTCCACCCGATCTTCCTCCTCGGGAACCATTTTGGTGCACATCATGGTGAGTTCCTGGAACCTTTGAGTGTAATTAGCGATGTCATTGTTTTTCACCGACAGATTTTCCACAACTCGGTTTCCATCTCTTAGATCTCATTTATCGGGCAATACACTTTGGTCATCAGCTTCATCAGCTCTCTCCATGACAAGGCGTATACAGCATCAATTCAATTGGTTCTCTTGTGAAGTTCCAACCAGGATAACGGCATTGTCGAGTAAGTTACAGGTAGCATACTTCACTTGATCTTTCTCCGAACAGTTGGTGATGTGAAACACAGTCTCCATCTTTCACTCTCAACTTATCAACAACCACCACCTTTGGTTCTTTAAAACTTAATGGTTGACACTTCATGAAGTCTTGGTAAGTACATTCACGAGCAACCAACCTATCGTCTCTTCCATTCACATTGTGGTTCTCATTACAGTCACCATTGTCGCTTCCATTGTTTCCATTTCCATTACCATTTCCATTGCCATTCCTATTCCCGTTTCCATTACCGTTTCCATTGTCATTCCCATTCCCAAGTTTAAGATTTCGGTTAACTCGATGAGCTTCTAGAGCTGCGTTCACACGTTGTTGATCATTTCCATGCGGCGGTGGGTCATCCTGGAATGGATGGTTTGTCATTGTTCTACATCACAAGACACAACCCATAGTAAGATTTTGAAACGAATATACAAACGTTAGGCAACGATAATTTAATACATGCTATGAAGTAGAATTTAATTGTAACACGTTTGCCAGAAAGAATAAATAACAATATAGATAAATAAGCGAGAGAACCAAAACAAGCTTTTCATTTCATAAATAAAAGCATAATTCGATTACAACCAAATCCAAAATAGGTTCATGATCCACAATTATTTACTGCTAATATCTAGACCTAACCATCAGCCTAGTGTCCTACATGATCTGGGTGCAACTAGACTATGGGCGAAAACCAAAATGCCTCTCAAGATACGACTCCAACCTCCTAAGTCTCCCTCGAGCATCATCACGATCCCTACGAATCTGATGAAACTCCTCCTATGAAAGGGACATATGAAGACGAAGGCTGCTCACACGTTCCCTCTCAATATCCAACATAACACGAACCTTGAGGTTCTCCAACCTCAAGCTATATATCATCTCAGCCATCCTAGCTCTATCTCCACTAGCCATCAACTAATCGGCCTCCATCCGTCTCTGAGCAGTCTCAATCCCAATAATCCTATCAACACGAACCTCAGACATGTGATGGTAAAAGTCACGTACAGCATCATCCAAGTCAACTGGCATATCCTTGACTTACCTAACAATGTCATCCCTAGTGTCAGATGAGTCAGAAGAATCCTCTCCAGCTGGCTCTACAATCTCCTCCTCAACTATCGGTGCAGTCATAGGGTTGATACCTACTTTATCTGTGTCTCCAGCACTGGCGTCAGCCTCATACTCCTCCGTGTCATCCCTGACATCCCTAAGGTCAATCTCAACAGAGCCTCTAACATCATCCCCTTCACCAATACCTAACTCCATTCCAACCCCAGTCCCTCTATAGTGTCCATCAACCTCGGCATCCTCCTCTATGTTAGCCTCAGATGAATATGAATCTCTGAACCTCTTACGAGGTGGTAAGAGATCAGCACGGGTAGGAGCTAATGATCCCGTAACTAGCGTGGATAATGGTACTGAATCAACTAGGGATCTACATCTCTTACGAGATGGTCCAACAGAATGTGAAGATAAATGCATGAGTCTCTCTGATGGATCTCCTGATGATGACTCTGATGTAGTTGGTGGATACAAAGTAGATAATAGGGCAACACACCAATGACGAAATGCCTCACTACGTCATGGTGCTCTCCTCAGAAGGTAACACAATCTGGGTGATACATCTCTAGTCGAAGATCCAGAATGAGCCTGATCTGATGCATCCAAACCCAAACAATAAACTGGCGAAGAATCCGAAGATGAACTGGAAGAAGATGAGTGATGATCTGAAGTGCGAGGTGATGTATGCCTCGATGCTAATCTGCGAGTTGGTAAAGGTCCAACTCTCTTCCTTGCAGTCAACAACTTACACGGCCCATTAAGATGGGTGCGGTAAGGTAGACCAAATGGAATAGCCTCCCCGGGTCAGATAAGAATCGCTGACCGTCAACCCGATGATCCTGAGCGGGGCGGGGGTTCTGTTTGAAAGAGCAATAGGAAACTCATATGATGATGATGGATGTGTTGTTACCCTGCTCCTCCAATGAGAAATGGTAGCAACATAAGGGTCCTGTGATGGTGGTCCATCAGAAGAATCAGGAGCCTCAGAAGAATCGATGCATAAGAATGGTGAAATAGCTGGTAGCGGGGAAATGTGCTCTGGTGAAGACATCTCATCTAGTGAATCAAAATCGGAACCCGTATAGGGAACCAAGCCACACAATCTAGTGGGTGAAGAAACAAGATTCGTCTCGACCATAGGAGCGGCAGATGAAATAACAAGAGCAATAGTAGAAGTCTCTGGAGCAACCACAGAAGTAGAAGGAATAACAGTAGGAATATCACCAAAAAGAATAACCCGAGAGGGCGGTGATCCCACACTCTCATCCGAAGAATCAGAAGAAATAGTGATAGCTGAAGCTGCCATGATCTGCACAAGCAAAAGTTTATATAAATCTCCTTTATATGAAACCATGCAAGGCATAAAGAAACAATAAAATGAATGGCAAGGTAAATATGGCAATATGTAATACTCTCAAGTATATATAGAAATCTCATATATATGTATGCAGCAAGGATAGACAACACGTAAGCACAGATAGAGGCACATAGGAATCACATACTGGTTATAGACCAGACCTAGTATAACTACCTAGTTCTCTATAACCTTGGCTCTGATACCAATCTGTCACATCCCCAAACGGGGCCTGGATGGAATACGTGTCCGAGGATGTGACGTCATAACAATCCGATCACAAAGCAATAAAGAACGACCACTAATCATGGACGTTTGAAAAAGTTTACTCGTTGCATAAAAGAAAATAAATTTAAGTCCCTTACAACCTATAATATTTAAGTTATACGAGCGGAAGTCATAACAAAGTTTTGTTAATGACAACGAGTAAATGAAAGTTTAAGTCTGAAAATTAGCGAAGTCACATAGCACATAGACTCCATATAGCATCAAGAATCAATCCAAGCTAGAACCTGAGAAACATGTTTAAAACGTCAACATAATGTTGGTGAATTCACAAGGTTTATAGGTTAATACAAGAGTGACCAAAAAAAAAAAAATAAGAAAAAAATTACAAAAAAAGAAATATAAACAAAAAAAATAAAAAAATAAGAAAAAAAAAAAAAAAAGAAAAAGCAAAAAAATAGATATAGAAAAATAAAAAAAAAAAATAGAAAAAGAAAAATAAATAATAATAACCAAAACTGATCCCACACCCACTATCCCCCCCCCTCGCCTCCCCCCCCCCACCCCCAGCGCCCCACACCCCATCTACCCCACCCCCGTCCCCCCCCCCCAGCCTCCTTTCTCTCCCCGCCCCAGCGTCCCCCCTCACCATGCCACCCCACCAGCCCCCATCCTTACCCACCATCCCCTGTCCCCCCCTCCCCTTCAATCCCCCCCACTCCAACCACCCCAACCACCCCACCCCCCTTCCCTCCACCATCCCGGTCCCCCCGCCTGCTCCACCCCTCAGGCACCCCCCCCACAACCCCACACGCTCTCCTCGCCGCCCAGACCAACACCGACTTCGTTGACGTACCCACCCCCCTCCGACCCAAGCTCCACGCCCCCTCCTCCCCCCCCCCCTCCCCCAGCTCACTCCCCCTCGCCCTCCCCGCCCCGACCCCGTACTTGTCCCCACCCCCCCACCCCCCGCCCCCCCTCCTACCCCCCCCCTGCCACGCACCCCACATCCCCCCCCCCCCCCCCAACTGACACCCCCTACACACCCCCTTCACCCCCCCCCCCCCCCACCCCCCCCCTCCCCCCCCCCATCCCCCATCCCCCAAATGCGCCCCCCCCCCCACTCCCCCCCCCCCCCCCCACACCCCCCCCCCCCATCATTTATCCCTCCACCCGCCAACCCCCCTACATCTCCACCACAGCCCTCATCCTCCACCACCCCCGACAACCATAAGCTCACCTCACCATTCCCCATCCTCCCACCACCCCCGTTTCTATAATCCAACCATACTCCACGACTCCCACTGCCCTACCCCGAGACCCCCCCCCCCGCCCCCCCACCAGCCCCCCTCGCCCGCCCTCAACATTTTGGAACATCGTTACGTAGGCACCAACGAGGGAATCTGGCACCAATCAGACCCACACGCACTAAATCCTCCCACCTCGCCGCATCCACACGACCTGTCGCTCCGATCGAGCAAATTATAATATCAAGCTAAAACGGGCAGTAGTAGTTTGTACGCAAACTTAGGCAACCCATAAAACATGTAAAAACAACACGCGTAAAGCACTTGTGTCCAATTTACAAGCATAAAGTTTCTCAACCCTAGATGTAAAAAAACCTTTGAAAATCAGTAAAAACGAGGGCATATGACTCACCTAAACAAGGGAAAGCTATAATCACAACAACGATGATGGTATAGGGGAGACTATCCGCGACCATAGAGTAAATATGGTAAGACTTAAGCAATTCGGTAAAGTAAACAAGTAAAGCTCCATGTTTAATCAATTAAAGCATCTGAGTAGTGTTTTTTGCGTTTTAGTAATAACAAGACATCTATAGATTTACAATATCTTGCTCTGAATCTCAGACACATAACAAAAAGTTACTATTTATAAGAACCTTTCCTTTTTAGGAAAGTTTTTAGTTTCAAAATGTTAATAGTGTCCTCTATTTTCTAGAAACGCGTACCTTTTGTCAATATGATCAAGAAAACGAAACAAGCAACTAAAATTAATTGCCTCTACGGTTGCTCACACAGTCACGTCAACCGAACACGTTAAGATATGCTAGGCTTAACTTCACTAATTAACAACCTTTGTTTTAATTCCGATTACCTCGCAAACCCTTGACTTGTAACCGAATAAATAAAGAACCGAATTAGGGTTTATGAACCCTAATCCAACCGAATAACCCTTGTACCGAACTAAGTAAAACCCGAATACCCTTTGGGGTTTATTTTGTCTTCGAACAGAAACCAACAAACACCTTTGTTTATAATTCTTGAACTTGTCGAGCTAGGAAAGAATCAGGAACGAAAACAATAATCAAAGATTTATGCTTAATGAATTCGGTTGTATGAACAAACCGAAAACCAAAACCAATGCCTTATGTAAACTTGTAGAACTCGGCTGGATAAGAAATCGAGCAAGGAAAAGGTTAAGAGTATGTGTGTATATTCGTGTGAATGAATGCAAGGATGATGGGTATTTATAACCCCTTCAACCTTGTTGTGATTTACTTAGGAGACAAGTCCCAAATTAATCCCAATTGCTCCTTCACACTCCATATCCAAAACCGGCTATAATGCCTTGTTCTCCTTTATCTCTTACCGAACAAACACCCTTATTCGAACCTAACAAGGAAGCCGGCCACTTTGGTTTAACCCTTAGAGTTCGAGTGATGTTCATTTACGGTCCTTATTATTAACGTGAAGTATAAAAACGTATTCTCCGTGTATTAACGTGTGTGCCCCCAATAGGCTCACATATTCGTAATGTACTCGTGTTAATTCGACTACCATATTCCAACAGTAGTAACATGCCTAGCCAATCAATAAACTAATTTGAGGGTTGTGCTTTAAGTCCCGTCACAACGTTAACACTACAACAAAATAGTTAATTTTTCACACTTATTAAGGCACGTGTTCACACTTTATAGTGTGTGGAGTTGAAAAGTTCACACTTAGTTTATGTAGTTTGTGTGAACAAAATGGGTGTAGCAAATAATTTCACACTTGTAAGTGTGAAGATTTTTAAAAAAGTTCGCACTCTTAAAAGTGAAGATTTTGAAACAATATGATTTTAAACAACCAGTTTTACGTTGGTTAGTTTGCAACATGTTTATGCTTAGTAAGATCCTTACTCAAATAGAAAAGTTCACGCTTTATAAAAGTGCGAAGAAAAAAGTGTGAACAAATGACCAATTTGTTGTAGTGTAAGATACCTTATTTCCATTCAATCCAAAATATTATGACGATTCGGTTTCATCTCCATTTAAGTGAAACACTTCCTCAAGCAAGAAAAAAATTCACTAGCTTATATTTATTTCATGCTTATATTGGTATATTTGGTTTTTAAATCTTTTTACTGGTATTTAATTTCTTGTTTGTCATTATGGAATTGTTATATGATAATGTTGGAACTTATGAACTCATATTTGTATCTTGCAAATTTCCCACATCGGTTGGTGACTGAAAATAAAGCGGGTATATCCAGAGACGGAGCCAGAAATTAGGATTAGGGGGGGCTCAAAAATTTTTTTCTACCGATACTAGGATACAATTTCTTGTCTTATAGATTGGATTGAATTTAAAATGACATATGAAACAAATATTACGGAGTAATTTAACTTAAAGAGTTGAAGTAAATAAAGTGTAAGTATTCAAAAGAAATCTATATAATTACTAGTATTTATAACATCTTCATTCACGTGGGTGACATACCCCACATACTATATATTTAATGCTTGTACTTTATTTTTTTATATTCACTGCATCTTTTTTCTCTTTCTACCAAAAGCATCATCTTCTTCCTCTGCTCCATCTTCCATTTTCATTTATGCTTCCCCATGTCTTTTTTTCTTATTCAAATAATACACCACTTTATTCCAAGCTACAAAGTGTGCTAGTTGGCCGGTTAGGGGGGGCCGAGCACCCTCCAGCCCCCCCACTGGCTCCGTCCCTGGGTATATCAACACAAGTATCTTTACCATGTACAAGAAAAGTTTAAACACAAACCTTAAAACTGTTTAAAGCTTTCTTTTTAGCATTAAATTGTTTTTGGTGTTTAAGGTTTGTTTAAAGCTTTCTTTTTAGCATTAAATTGTTAAAAATGAAGAATGAATGTTACTGAATGTAATGGTAAATTCGACCTTCGGTCGGTCGTCCCATGCGGAAGCAACGAAGAATAAATGTTTTATCAGAGAAATACACGACGAAAAAACTCATCTTAATCTTAAAGCCGATCTAGTGGAACACATTTAGCATCGAACAAATGCAAACTAATTTACTGTAATTTTTTATCTTCCGTAATTTTTTTTCGTTTTTTCTTCCGTGTATTTTTATTTCCGTATTTTAGTTTGTAATGTTTAATTATTAATGTAATGTTTTTTTTTTTTTTAAAAATTTGTTCGGTCGCCTGTGCGGTCCAACTACAGGTGTTTGGTCATTGTGTGATCTAGGAGAGAGAAAGCTGAGTTGGCGCTGACGTGGCGGTGTCCTCTGCCGTCACCACTACGTTTAACCACTTTTTAGAATGAAATCGTTAAAAACGTAACATTTAAGTAATATAATTGCTCATTTAATGCTAATGTTTTAAGGGTTTTGCTAACCACAACCCTGTAAGTTATGTTTAAGGCTTCCTATTTTGTAAAAATAGCATTTAATGAAGTCATTATTTTCATATTTATACATATTTGATGATTATAATTATAGAAAGTGTTGTTAAACAAAGAATGTTTGAAGTTAATTAATGGTTGATTTTTTATTTAATGTAAGCTTATACACAACCCATAGGGTTGTGGTTAGCAAAACCCAAATGTAAATAACATTGATTATACATTAAAACGTAAATAACAGTAATATAATTGCTCATTAAATGACTGCATTTAATGTGTTCATGTAACCAATAAATTTTTATAATTATGGAGGCTAATTATGAAAGAAGTTAATAGGCCCATTAATTTTTATTGACTATAGTTTGGGTAAATCCTCTATAAATAAGGACCACAATTGCATTAAAAACACACAGAAACATAAACACTTATTCTTCTCAATATCCAGCTTCATCACATTCACACTTTTTTGCTTTCGTTTTGG
>BQNB010129273.1:0-16388 GCA_026074375.1 Tanacetum coccineum
GCCAAATGCCGATTCTTTCTTTGACGTTAAATCCTAATCAGATACACATTTTTGTTTAGAATAAGTCTTTGTAATTTCTTGGATAGTTAACATGATGTAACATGCATGTACATATTTTTAATACTAGTTGAAGAGTGTTCACATAATTAATTTATTCTATTAATTTCAATGAAGATGACACTTTTATCTTCTACCATCTGTCATATTTGTGCTGAATGCCTTCGAAAGATACTGGGAGTTGATTAGATTGTTCACGTAATTTTATGAATGTAAAATCTTCTTCAATCATCAAAGAAGTTTTTCAAAGAAAATTTTTGTACTAATTAACCATGAAAGAAAGTCAAGCACAAACGACCAAATATGACTAATTTAGGATCGTTTGGCCGTCCAAATTGTTTATAATTACATCTGATCTTGCATCGTTTTTTCCTAGAAAAAATTGACTTTGCATTTGTGTCTATATGTTAAAAAAAGTATCTATTTTATTCGTAAAAAACTTTATTTGTAAAAAGAATACTATAGTGCATTTACCACCGCATTGTAAAACTCGAAGATAAAACTAAACTAAATTCTCATGTTAGTTTTATTAGAGGATATATGTTAGTCAAAGTAATTTATGTTAGTCAAAGTTGTTAGTCAAAGTTATTTATGTAATATGCCTAAGCCCGGTTTGTGGGTTTAGGGTATTAGGGTTTTCACCATTATAAATAATGGTCATTAATAAAATTATACTTACGGGGTTTTTCTATCTTCTAACATGGTATCAGAGACTTTGATACGATCTTGAGACCTACTCGGTCATCAAGCCGTCACCGCCGCTGCTCTACCACCCCGTCACTCTATCAACCCGTAACCCCTCTCATCAATCAGAGACCATACCCGATCAAAAAAAAATCTTATCTTTTTACCGATCTAAAAATTCTCAGCCACAAACCTTATCATAATGATAACGGCTTCGGATCTAATCGTGCCTTCAACTTTTTTCGGCGATGAAACGGCGCCGTTCTTCGGCTTCCTTGGTGCCACTGCTGCTCTTGTCTTCTCCTGTATGGGAGCGGTGTACGGGACACCGAAGAGGGGTGTAGGAGTCGCATCGATGGGAGTGATGCGTTTTGAATTGTTGATGACGTCGAATAGTGGTGATGAAGTCGATTTGCGGAGTGATGGGAAAGCTAAAGAGAAGATTTTGTGTTCTGTCATTGGTGGTTTTGGTGTTGACTCTGCAACTCTATCATTATAGTTATGGATGAGGATCCTCTCAAGTTTATCCTCTCATGTTGGTCAAGTTGAACCAATGAACAACATAAAAATGATAAAATGGGACCACCACTAATTAATGAAAATAATTTACTATTTTATATCATCTCATATTATCACTAACATGAGAGAACATGAGAGAGTTAAACATTAGAGGATCTCAATCCTATAGTTATTTAATTGTTTTTTTTATGTCGAATCCAGGGTATTAATTTTCGAGACGACTTTTGTTGGTGTCGAATCTAGGGTTCTTATTCCCGAGACGACTGTTTGGGATACTTTGGTTTATCCTTCGGATACTTTGGTTAACCGTAAACAAAAATTAGAATAGGGGATACTTTGGGTTATCCCGTTTTATTTTGGTTTATTGTTTTATTTTGCTTTCTTAATTTTCTTCTTCAGTCCGAGCTTTCGCGATTTCGCCACTCGGACTGCGGGGGAGTATTAGAGGATATATGTTAGTGTTAGTCAAAGTAATTAATGTTAGTCAAAGTTGTTAGTCAAAGTTATTTATGTAATAGGCCCAAGCCCGGTTTGTGGGTTTAGGGTATTAGGGTTTTCACCATTATAAATAATGGTCATTAATAAAATTATACCTACGGGGTTTTCATTGTCTAACATGGTATCAGAGCGGGTCTGATCCTCAGACCTAGATGGCTAAGTTGAGCCGCCTCCATTAAATCATCCCGTCAAACCACTCACCTCCCTCTCGTCAATAAAACCAAAGATCCAAAAAAATAAAAAAATTGGACACAATGAAAACCACAGATCTACCTTACTGTTCTTTATCTTGTTGCTGTTTGCCATTAAAATCATATCCACAAGTGGCTCATCAACAAAATAGCAAAATACCAGTATTGATTCATTAATTGGTCTATAGGACTACTACTGATTGTCGTTAGTAGATGATGGACAGGAAGGATTTGTTTGAAACGAAAGCTAAGGGAAGGAGTGATGGGAAAGCTAAAGAGAAGATTTTGTGTTCTGTCATTGGTGGTTTTGGTGTTGACTCTGCAACTCTATCATTATAGTTATTTAATTGTTTTTTTTATGTCGAATCCAGGGTATTAATTCCCGAGACGACTTTTGTTGGTGTCGAATCTAGGGTTCTTATTCCCGAGACGACTTTTGTTGGTGTCGAATCTAGGGTTCTTATTCCCGAGACGACTGTTTGGGATACTTTGGTTTATCCTTCGGATACTTTGGTTATCCGTAAACAAAAATTAGAATAAGGGATACTTTGGGTTATCCCGTTTTATTTTGGTTTATTGTTTTATTTTGCTTTCTTAATTTTCTTCTTCAGTCCGAGCTTTCGCGATTTCGCCGCTCGGACTGCGAGGGAGTATTAGAGGATAAATAGGCCCGGCCCGGTTTGTGGGCTCAGGGTCCATTAGGGTTTCATTATGCTATGTACTCTATAAATATCGTATGAATAAAACATATCTCCAACGGGGTTTATCATTGTCTAACATGATATCAGAGACCAACCCGTGATCCTCTCAATACCAAACCCAAAAACCTAAAATCCCCCGTCATTTTTTTTTCTTTTCTAATTCACCGTCTACACAGATCTCAATAAAAATCATTCATCATCATTGCAGTATATTGTTTATCTTCATTCATCATCACATCATCATACAATATATATCATATAACCTATTGAGAAGTAAAGCATGGAAGACATAGATCACAAGGCAATAAAAGTCAACAGCCTAAACATGCACATAATACAAATGGGTGAAGATAAAGTTTTTGTTGTTGGCCATGATTGGGGTGCTATTATTGTTTGGCAATTCTGTTTGTTTAGGCCTGATAAAGTTAAAGGTTTGGTTAATTCGAGTGTAAGATTTTCTCTTAGGAATCCTGGTAAAAAGGATGTTCTAATTTGTCCATTGTTTTACATGAAAAATAAGTGGAAGTCAACTCGAAGATAGCTTCTGTCCAGGGTGATGATTCTGAATCATAATGGTGATTGGGGTGATTTAGGTTTTATTTTTATTGTTTTTAGTTATGTGATGTTGAATTAAAAAAAATTATAGTTATTTAATTGTTTTTTTTTTACGAATCCAGGGTATTAATTCCCGAGACGAATTTTGTTGGTGTCGAATCTAGGGTTCTTATTCCCGAGACGACTTTTGTTGGTGTCGAATCTAGGGTCCTTATTCCCGAAACGACTTTTGTTGGTGTCGAATCTAGGGTTCTTATTCCCGAGACGACTGTTTGGGATACTTTGGTTTATCCTCCGGATACTTTGGTTATCCATAAACAAAAATTAGAATAAGGGATACTTTGGGTTATCCCGTTTTATTTTGGTTTATTGTTTTATTTTGCTTTCTTAATTTTCTTCTTCAGTCCGAGCTTTTGCGATTTCGCCGCTCGGACTGCGGGGGAGTATTAGAGGATAAATAGGCTCGACCCGGTTTGTGGGCTCAGGGTCCATTAGGGTTTCATTATGCTATGTACTCTATAAATATCGTATGAATAAAAAGATGGTCCTTTTTAGGGATGGAAACGAGCCGAGCCGAGCCAGAGTCTGTCAGAGCTCTAGCTCAGCTCGTTTGTATTTATAAAGTTCATTTAGGCTCGTCTCGTTTAAGCTTTTTACCTATCTGATCTCAAACTTTTCACGAGCGGCTTACATTGTCTCCAACCCCGCTACTCATAGTCATCCACCCTTATATAAGTAAAATTCACTAAACATAGTCAATATTTAGTACAATAATTCTCATAAAATTTCTCATGTAATACTGCGCTTAGCCAATGGCGCGTAGCTCAATTGGTAATAGGTAGGGGCATCTTTGCACCCAACAAGCACAAAGTCAAGGGTTCAATCCTTGGCACCCCCATAGCCTTAAGTCCATAACCGTTGAGTGAGTCATGTACCTCCCACATTATAGAAAGGCAACCGATTGCGTGCCGGTTCAGGTTATTAACCTTTTGCACCCGACTACTGCGTGATTTTTTCTAGACTAAAAAACACAAAAAAAGTATTTTAGAAAGATACTAGTTTTTCTTATTAAAAAAAGGATCTTTTTGAAGGTTTATCAAAACCAAAAAGCAAGAAGATCGTTTCCACCACAAGTTGTTGCTGATGAATATTCACTGACTGACAAACAAGGCCAAGTGTGTGTCTTACAGAAATGGTGGCACATTTGGGTGTCATCTCCTTCTCTTCTTCTTCTTCATGTCATCTTTTTCATTCTTCACACCGCCTTTTGCATAATAAATCCATTGTCAGTAGTAAGTATCAAATTCTCAACATTTTGCTATTTTCTTTTTGGGTTTTGGTTCTAGTAGCATAAAGTTCCAATCTTTAAGCTATTTGAGCAAACCCCGCTTCAATTTATTACCAGTTTATGTGAAAAGAGTAGGAGAATTGATTTGGGGTTTAGCTTGTAGCAGCAGGAAAAGTTTTGATTTTTCAGTCTTTTTATATCAATCCACCTTAATGTCATGTGTTTTGGACTAAATCAGTTTTAGTTAGCAGTTTTAACCTTAAATGATTGTTTACTTTAGCATTATAAATTATATGGTTCTTGTGGTTCTCTATTGACCTCTCCTGTAAACTGAGATTAGATCAATTTATAGACCGTGTAGACGTGTAGTATGCATATGATCATTTGGGTTATAATTCACAATTGTGCTTCAAAAATACTGGTTAACTTTGATGTTTGTAATGTCAATGAATAAGCATCAGGCAATTCACTGCTAGATATTGCATTAAGATTCAATCTTTGAGCGTTATAAGACAGTTTATTTCTTCCAACTCATTTCTATGTAAAATACTCGGATATTATGAATTTGTCATCACCCATGTTGTTTGCGTCTTTACTTTACAAATTTGATAAATCTTTCTAGTTTCTTGTTATGTTGCAGTGAACAGTCAATCAGATATTTTACATTAGATTGTCTAAAATTTGCGCCTTTTGACAGTGGCAACCGTGAGTATGGATCCTGTCAAAGAATGGATTCTAACTGAAGGAAAAGCAACTCAAATAACGGGTATTAGTCCTGTTGGTGGTGGTTGCATCAATCTTGCCAGCCGATACAATACTGATGCTGGCACTTTCTTCGTCAAAACAAACAGGTTACTTTTTCTATCTACTCAGTGTTAATAGCTATACTTTATGTATGGGCATTTTTGTCAATTTACGTACCTCATTGACATAAAGATGTCAATAAACTTGGTTTTAGGAGTATTGGACCAGAGATGTTTGAAGGAGAGGAGTTGGGGCTAAATGCAATGTATGAAACAAAATCAATTCGTGTTCCTAAACCCTACAAGGTATGATTCACATCCCATACCTTTTAAATTGCCAAAATTACCCATTGTAAAAGGTTCTAATTAAATGCTTCTGTGCTCCTTAAGGTTGGTGCATTACCAACAGGAGGTTCATACATCATTATGGAATTTATAGAATTTGGTTCATCACGTGGTGATCAGGTAAACTCTAGAACTCGCCTTCTTGCTTTTCGATCGTGGTTCAATTTTTTTTTTTTATATTAATGAGCTTCTAGTTTAGGCTATACTAGGGAGGAAGCTTGCGGAGATGCATAAAGCTGCAAAGTCTGAAAAAGGTTTCGGGTTTCATGTCAATAATACCATTGGCAGGTACATTTATGATTAATACAACACATAAATTGTTACTTGAAAAGTAAATTAAATAATGAGATGAATATGTTTCTTAGATTGGTTCAAGTTATATTTGATGTAAATAGTGCATGTGTTTTTGGAAACTAGCCGTTAAAAGACAGTTTTAAAACTATGCAATCGAAACGAACCACCCTAAAAGATACAAACAGATAAAAAGCAAGCAAGATTAATTATGACTTCATTTTAGATCTATAAGGACGTTCACGTCTTTATCTTTTACAATACTATCTAGACTTCTTTGCTCTTAGTTTTAATACGCTTAAGTCCCTACATGTAGCACGCCACAGATAAACACATGGACGTCAGACTGGATTGAGTTTTACTCTGAGCATCGACTCACATTTCAACTTAAGCTAGCACAACAACAATTTGGCGATTCAGCTATATATGAAAAAGGTTTGTGATCCTGGTACTTCCTCAGTTTCAAGAAATGAATTCAACTTGCTTTTGAAGGATTTGAGTATTTGACCTAAAAGTCAAACTGTGTATCTTGCTTCAGAAGAACTAATTTTTTTTTTCAATCTTGATTTTGATCTAAATGCAGGACAAAGGTTAGTGAAAAATATTGGAGCTTTGTTTGAAGGTGTGACAATCGAGCCTTGTTTATTACACGGAGATCTATGGAGTGGTAATATCAGTTCTGACAAGAATGGGGAGCCTGTGATACTCGATCCGGCTTGTTACTGTAAGTGTGTTTGGTTTTCATAATTCCATCTTTAGCTACCCCCGTTTGTTCCATTCTGTATGTTTTGTTATTCCTTGATGGGCTTATCAGGTATGCAAAATAATTACCCTCGTTTAGTTGGTAAGGAAATTAAGGCATATTTTTACAGTTTGTTGATTTTGTAAACGTCTAAAAAGTTGAATATGAGTTGATTTAAATATAACCATATGAATCCTTATGTGCATTTTGGAACAGTATTACGGATGTGCAGGATATTCATCGACCCTAGTTTTCATTTTGTGAGCCTTGTTTCCATTATGCTGAACCTACAAAATGAAGAAAAAACTCTCCTCTTTCGTAAATTTAATTTTCTTGAATGTTATGTAGATGGACATAATGAAGCAGAATTTGGAATGTCATGGTGTGCTGGATTTGGATGGTCTTTCTATAAAGCTTATTTTGAGGTATCATTTTTTGAAATTCGGTATGTCTTCAACGACAAGTTTAATTGACATGATATCGTGATAATTTTGTATCTTTTAGGTGATGCCGCAACAACCAGGATTTGAGAAAAGGAGAGATCTTTATTTACTATATCATTACTTGAACCATTACAATCTCTTTGGCTCTGGTTATCGATCATCAGCTATGTCCATCATTGATGATTACCTTCGGGTGTTAAAAGCTTAGAAGACTAGAATATGTACATATTTGACCAATGTATCTGTCGACTGCAAACGTCAATCTATATATTTTGATGATATATGTTAGAATGATAAAAACCCCTTAGGTATAATTTTAGTAATGATCATTATTTATAATGGTGAAAACCCTAATACCCTAAACCCACAAACCGGGCTTGGGCCTATTACATAAATAACTTTGACTAACATTAATTACTTTGACTAACATAAATTACTTTGACTAACACTAACATATATCCTCTAATACTCCCCCGCAGTCCGAGTGGCGAAATCGCGAAAGCTCGGACTGAAGAAGAAAATTAAGAAAGCAAAATAAAAAAAAATAAACACGGGATAACCCAAAGTATCCCCTATTCTAATTTTTGTTTACGGATAACCAAAGTATCAGAAGGATAAACCAAAGTATCCCAAACAGTCGTCTCGGGAATAAGAACCCTAGATTCGACACCAACAAAAGTCGTCTCGGGAATTAATACCCTGGATTCGACATAAAAAAAACAATTAAATAACTATAATGATAGAGTTGCAGAGTCAACACCAAAACCACCAATGACAGAACACAAAATCTTCTCTTTAGCTTTCCCATCACTCCTTCCCTTAGACTTGATCACAATATTTCTTCCATAGGAATCAACTCATTAAACCCAACATTCCATCCAACACCGATATCATCATCACCAAATAATTGATCATGTCAGCACCTTAACAAACAAGAAGAACCACAGAGATAATCAAACCGCAAATCGACTTCATCACCACTCTTCGACGTCATCAACAATTCAAAACGCATCACTCCCATCGATGCGACTCCTACACCCCTCTTCGGTGTCCCGTACACCGCTCCCATACAGGAGAAGACAAGAGCAGCAGTGGCACCAAGGAAGCCGAAGAACGGCGCCGTTTCATCGCCGGAAAAAGTTGAAGGCACGATTAGATCTGAAGCCGTTATCATTATGATAGGGTTTGTGGCTGAGAATTTTTGGATCGGTAAAAAGATAAGATTTTTTATTTTATTTTATTTTTTATTTTTTTTGATCGGGTATGGTCTCTGATTGATGAGAGGGGTTACGGGTTGGTAGAGTGACGGGGTGGTAGAGCAGCGGCGGTGACGGCTTGATGACCGAGTAGGTCTCAAGATCGTATCAAAGTCTCTGATACCATGTTAGAATGATAAAAACCCCGTAGGTATAATTTTATTAATGACCATTATTTATAATGGTGAAAACCCTAATACCCTAAACCCACAAACCGGGCTTGGGCCTATTACATAAATAACTTTGACTAACATTAATTACTTTGACTAACAACTTTGACTAACATAAATGATGGACATAGCTGATGATCGATAACCAGAACCAAAGAGATTGTAATGGTTCAAGTAATGATATCGTGATAATTTTGTATCTTTTAGGTGATGCCGCAACAACCAGGATTTGAGAAAAGGAGAGATCTTTATTTACTATATCATTACTTGAACCATTACAATCTCTTTGGTTCTGGTTATCGATCATCAGCTATGTCCATCATTGATGATTACCTTCGGGTGTTAAAAGCTTAGAAGACTAGAATATGTACATATTTGACCAATGTATCTGTCGACTGCAAACGTCAATCTATATATTTTGATGATATAATCATGCTTGTAAATTTGATGATCTACTGATGTTATCTATGATTCATATATTTATGAAACAGGCGAAATTTACTGCAATAATCAAATGATAGAAAATCTGAAATATTGCCGAAACAACATCCATACACAACAATGTCTGGCGCAGCCAAGCTCTTCAATAACAGTAAATATAAAAATTGTCATTAACAGATCATATGGATGAACAAGATACATATAATTCATCATGAGAACATATCATTACTGATTATACATAATGGTAGAAATTACATGACATTATTCCCATGTTGAACTGCTAAAAAAAATTAATTGAGCAACAAATCACTAATCTTTACATGCAAACCATCTTAAAAGGAAGTAAATCCTTGGTTTGCATTAGATTGCGTCTTTAGAAACTTCAAGGCCTCAGATACCATGCTTTTCTGAATCATGCCATTAAGTTCTATGTCATATGAACCTTTTTGTTTTTCTTCATTTGCGTTATAGCATAAATCTTGCAACAACGACTAGTAAAGATACATTTGACTCAGAAACTAATGACTTGGTTCCGGAAAGATGGAATCTCAGGCCAAGAAAGTCTCTAAAGAAGCAATCAAATGCAAACCAATGATCTTCTTCCTTTTACGCTAGAAAAAACGGAAAGTTTACATTGGTTAGAGACTTGTTGGAAACTAATAACGCCTACATTTGACCCCAAAACGACGAGAAGACGAAAAAGAAAAAAGTAGACTAGTTTATGAGGAAAACTGAAAACAGGGAACTACTCTGTATGTTGAAGTGCTTAGAGAAAAGAAGAGTGATTTATCTCATGAAGAAAAGAAGCGCTTTATATAGGGCAATTAAGGCCTCTTTTGGTTTGCTATTTTCTAAAAATCTTAATATCATTTCATATCATGTTATACATTAATGTGTATTAAATGCATGTCGTCACAATAAACTATATTATGTTATACAATAAATTAATGTTATACATGCATTCATTTGAACTAATTATCAATTAATGTGTATTAAATGTATTTTTTAATATAAAATAAAAGTTCCAGATAAACGAGGCATGCATACCCGTGCGTTGCACACGGGCTGGAGATATTTTGCGGGAAATGGAATAGGTTGTGTTTGGGGAGCAGGCATGGTTGCAAGCTTCATATCTGAATTGGCAGCTGACATTGTATTGTTGTAAGTGTATGATATGTATTCTGAATATTCTGGGATGAAGGACAAACCTATGAATTTATACAAACAGATTGGACAACTCATCACACATCAATATGCAAGCAGAAGGTTGCTTTGATTACCCGACACTATAACTGCTTGCCTTGAATTACTCTCAAACTGTAACCGCAGGAAGTGGAAAGATGCCTTCATTATGAGCTTCAAAGTGGTTATTAAACCCAGAACTTAAAAGTGCCAAAGCCTTACATGTGTAACTGCACAACCCCTTTGTCTTGAGCAACTCAAAAGGTTGTGTGTTCAGCATAACCGCCTGAGTACTTATGTTGCACAATGAATGTGAATGAGGTAACGTCCGTCAACACTTAATGGGAGTACGCATCACCTTGCTGCACAACACGCTGCGCAACTTGTACATTGTATCAACACTAATGACAATTAATTAATGGGAGTACGCATCACCTTGCTGCACAACACGCTGCGCAACTTGTACATTGTATCAACACTAATGACAATTAAATTAGAGGACCTAAGTTTATAATATAATAGATATTAAAACATCTTAAACACTGTATGAGAGATGATGTTAATAGTTATCATATTTGGTTAAGCCAACCTTGGGTCCTCGTAAGCGACGATCGTTCCTAGTTTATTTTCTCAATGTATTTTTGTACTTCGTTCCATTGTTGTTGGATCATTTAGTTTGTAATATATGTTCCATGTACATTTCTCAAAAGTCTTTTCAACAGTGTGATGAAAGGCTTTTTGAATTTATTTAATTTAGTTTTTTGCAAAAAAAAAATAGTTATCATGACACATCATCATGCGGATTTGTGTTTTAAACGATCTATCAAATGTTATTATCAAATGTTTATATTAGCCGGAAACTACATTAGTATTATTGTAATACTGTTTATTACTTTTAAAGTAATAAATTTCCAAAAACTAATTTAAAGTTCTAAGAAAATCACATACAAAATGAATTTTGTGAGTAAAATGTTTTTTTAACAAACTGTAACTAGTTTTAATGCCCGTGCACGCACGGGGTTTAGACATTATGTTTTTTTAAATACATGTATGATTTTCCATTTTCCGGGCAATCTCTTTTCAGAAAGTATAATCTATCAACTTGTGATTCTCTGGCCAAATCTTAATTCTTTAGGAAACATTGTGCAAACTAAACCACCCTTGAGCTTCATACATATCCAGAATCAAAATAATAACTGGAATAAAAGAATTTGCAGACATTCGACTTTAACTGTTGTAAAATGTTGGCATAGTCTATAGGCATACAACATTATGGTTGAACTTTTCAGCGCAAAAGCTTTGTTTAGGGGAACATTGTACATGTTCGAATTAACACAGTATAACACCTTAAAGCATGCATCTGTCATCTGTGAAGAGAACTAAGTGAATATGTTGATTATTACTGGTACAAGCTTACACCACTTTTTGTACAACAATAGTCAAAACTCAACAAGGGTTTCCTGAAGGTTTAGAAACACTTGTAACATAAAGGTTTAAGATTGTTCTAAAGGATAGAAAAGATTTTCTAACATCATTCCCTACCTATGCTAAAAAGGGTATCTATAAATATGATCGGAGTTATGTATCTACAATCAAATTATGCAACTTTACAAAATCTTCTAATGTGAGTTCTTCTGGCCTTGACTGCATTGATGAATTATCATTAAAGTGAGTTATTTTAGCTAAAGACCGGGAGCAAAATAGAGAAAGGATACTTACAGTAGCTGCAAGACCAACATTTACAAGAGCTTCCTCAATCTCAAGGGATGGTGCTAAGTGTTGGAGCGTTTTCCGCAACATTTTACGTTTCCCATTAAATGCCGAATTAATCTAGACAGATCATGCACAAACAGATTTGTTATTGTGGGTCCTGAATTTCATTTTGAGAGTTTGATATAATTTGTCTCAAATTTTTCTGTAAACAGGACCCTTTATCAAACATATCAGAAAAATAAATCTATCACAGTCCGAGTACAAACCATTGAAAAGAAACTCCTGGTTGAGGAAACTTTGGGATAGTCTACTGCTTGCTTCAGTCTAAATACGACAACAGCTGCATCTACCTATAGAAAGCAATGAATGTCACTATAACATGAACACATTTACTGAAAAAATAAGATAAACATTAGCTACACTAATTTTCAACAACTAGCCCTCACAATTCACATGGTAAAAAACCTATGCAAGATCTTAGTGACTACAGCTGAAAAGTTACACAGTAAATGACTAATTACTAGACAGTATTGTGTTTAAAATAGCAATTTAGTAATATATCCAGGGGAAATTAACCTACACCAGTCGGTTAGCAAATTTTCCAGTAACAATGACTCGACTATTGCATGAAATAGTATCTTATATTTGTTGATAGCCAAAAAGAAACTGATTGGTCGCTTACTTTAGGTTGAGGAAAGAAGTTTTCCCTTGGGACCTTGAAAATGTACTCGGGATCTGTAAGAAAAGGTTCCGATCAAAAAGCAAGAAAGAATATAAATCCGTAATTTCAAACAATACACCTCTATTTATTTTTTTATTTTTGTATATTCATAATTTCATATGAACACTTCATAGTGCAGCGTTACCTGAATAGAAGTTTATAAAGATATTGATGGGCCTGTACTCATGTGTCCTCAAGGATGAGTCCACCATGCGCAGAGCAGCTTCATCCTGAAATATCAATCACAAATGGAACATGATAACACAATCACGACGGAATAACAGATTTCCGAATAACATGACTTGGTTTCCATTGTAGTTATCACAAATTACTGATGCTACATATTTGGCTATACATATTATATTGTAATGTGTAAAAAAAATTCACTTTTTGCTAATATTACATGATTTATAACCTAATGAGGAAACAATTTTTTTTTTCTACAAGCATCAACTTGATGACAAACATGAAATATGTCAAAAAAGATAAAGGAATTGAAGACGAAAATATCTCGTATTGTATATGGAAAAAAAGTCATGTAAGAATCATCCCTAACAACCTCAAAATTCACATTTACAACAATTGTGGGACCATGGAACCTTCAAAGTGAGCCTTTAATTTTACAAGGTGGTAGAATGTGCGATAAATCATTCCACGATTACCCATATGAGCATTTAACAATGAAAGAATTAATAAGGAACGTTAGACACCGAGACACTTAAATGGCACGTTGTGCGTGACAGAGGACTATCACATCCATGTATTACAAGAGCGAGGAATTTAAACCTGGAGTAACAGAACAACTTCTGAGAAGATGTCACCCATCGGAAGAAGTTGTTTGACTACATCGGTACTTATATTGAATGGTATATTGGCAACTACCTGCAAAAAAAAAAACTAGAATGAGAACATAGAACACTTCTCGTTAACAAACACGCACATGGTATCTTTAGTTGCACAAAAATCTACTTCGAGAGAGAAAAAGATGTTTTAGTTGGACAACAAAATATGCATCCCAGACTGCAAATGGGTCAACAGAAACACAGGCATGGAACTAAATACACCCCAAAGACCCAAAGCTTTGTAAAATTATAAGTTTTCACCTTCGCATATGGAGTTGAATCTGAAGACACACTTCCCATATATGATGACAGATGAGAGCGCAGGTGACATCTTGTAAAATCTTCTTGTATCACCTACATAAAAATCTTAGATTACAAGATATAAAAAGATCATTTAACGCAAGAGGGATATCATATGCTAAACGTCTAATGGGAATAAACTGTTTCCACAAAAACAAACACAAGAATGAATTACCTTCACACGTTGTGTACTTGCAAAGCGATCTGTTACAAGCGCAGCCATGTAAGGATCCTACAGTACACGATAGGCATTAAAAAAAACTCGCAACCACCTGAAAGCCATGAAATACACTCCAACAAGCAAATTCACATGACCAATGTAGGCAACATAAACAAAATAAATGAACAATGATCCTACATTTGTGTCGTTTAAAAACTTCTGAAACAAGGTTACCACAAGCACGTATGGGCATTACAATAATATCCAAAATCGCCTCCATTTGGGTTTGCCCAAAATGACTCGTTTGTAATGCCACGTTACTATGATTCTTGAGTGTAAACATAAACATCACAACGATGAAGGATAATATTTGTTTCACAAAAAAATGGAGTATCTGACACGCAAGTACAAAAATGAAAGATAATAAAATGAAAAACCTTTTCAATGGCAAGAACATTTGCACCAGATTCAACAAGAACATTGGTGAGCGACCCAGTTCCTGGACCAATTTCAAGCACCATATCACCATCACCCACATTTGCAGCATCAACAAGTTTATCATTAACTTCACCATTTAACATGTAATGCTGCATCACAAAGGAACAGTTTCAACATTTTAAATATCACTCCCTCAATTTTTCAACATGTAATGCTACATTTTTGTACAGGGTATGCAAGCAGGGGAGTATCCATATGTTTGGTTTGGGGGCAGTGCCCTCCATGCTTGGCTCAACAAATTCAGTTTTTAGTGTAAAAAAAATGATTATTGGGCTTTTTATTAAAGAGCCCTCAACCGCAACATCAAATTGCCCCCCACACTTAAGCCCAACAATGTAAAAACCTTATCTCTATCTTCATCTTTGTGTGCACAACGACTTTTATCAAGATATAACATTTTTTGCCCCCATCCTCTAACTTCGTGGTTCTGCCACTGTATGCAAGTGCATAACTTGTGTCTACACCAACCTAGCACGAACTTTTGATGTTACAGGATAGGAGTTTATGGATACTAAAAGCGCACGAAATGCAATCAAGGCCAGTTAGACATAAACAAAGAATAATGTGGAGAAGAGAATAAGCAAGTTTTTGAGCTTCATTTTCACTTATTGCATGGCTTTTACTTGGCATTATGTTGGTGAACAGTAGCAGTAGTAGTAGTAGCTATTTTGTTTTATAAAAGTGTTGGGTAAGGTAGCTGTTTAATGTGTAAAATGAAGTAAAAGTAAGTTTGATCCGAAACGCTAAATGCTAACCACGCCAAATATAGATTCACTTTTCCCTAATTTCAATTTTGTATAATAAATCATCTGACTTTACATGTAGCCACCCATTCTACAGCAATCAACACGGGTGGACCTAGTGGGTTCTCGGGAACCAGAAAGATGTTTGCCGCCAGTGTAAATTTTCGTTAAAAATCATGTTTTTTCCGAAATGAACCTGCTCCCGAAGTTTCGTGTCATACAAATACATGTCTTGTTTAGTTAGCCACTGATCTATACTACATTATAAAGCATTTGAAACACTTCCATATTTAGAAAGTCTCAAAATTCTCAGACTTTTTTCCTTTCTTTTTATGAAAATATCCCTTTTTAACAACAAACACATCCATCTCATTTTATGTAACAACCTTTTGTAACGACTTTTTGTTATGTGCAATCTTATCAATCTCATTTTAAAGGCACGCATCATAAAGTGACATGTGTCACTTCTTAATTAAAAAATTGATCTTTATTTTTAAATTGAAATATCTTTTTATCTAATTTTATTTCTTATGATTTAATTTCCATTTTTCTAAAATTTTGTGCGCTTTAATTCAACATCCATTTTAATTTATTTTTATTAATTTTTATTTTTATTTTTATTTTTAATGCAACATTCTAGTACATCAAAATGAATACATGTCTTCTTAATCTGTTTACTAGTTTTATTAAAAACGTACATTTTTATTCATTTTCATTTCATTATATTTGTAAAAAAAATTGTGCAAAGGTCAGCCCCTAGCAACCAACATAACACCCACCAACTGTTCGATGAAATGCCTAGTCAAAAATTAAACACTTAGAAAGATAAAGAAAAAATGACCTGACCTGACCAAGGGCTTTTCTCGGCATACGGCCTTTGGAATTGAGTGCTTTGAGAGTGGCATGGTAATCATCTGGTTCTTTGATCTTGATTTTGGTTATTCTGGGTGCTTTTGTTTTAGGTTTATCATTATTGGATACAGTACACACAGTTACTGTGTGTGAAGTTGATGTTGTTGAGGTGTTAATGAGGGAATGAGAAGATGATGAGGGGATTGGCGGGAAATTTTGTAGGATGAGACTCATCTTCTTCTTCTTCTTTTAAGGTGTTAATGTGACTGAACAAGAATTGAAATCAAAGTGTTATCTTCCCTCTACCAGATTCTCTTCGGTTCGGGTCGGAGTACCCACTCATATTCGTACCTAATATTTTTTTTTAGAGCATTAAGTGGTGGCTAAAAGTTCAATATAGATCCAACATTTGTCATAAACCCAATGAACCAATCATAGCCACTTATTTTTTAT
>BQNB010129274.1:0-19143 GCA_026074375.1 Tanacetum coccineum
CTTATATTGTTCTTGTTTGATCTAGCTCCTTGCTAGTGTTTTAATAAATCGCCGTTCAAAAAAAAATATATATGTCAAATTTATGAAAACAAAAAATTAAAAGAAAAGGGTAATAAATAAAACTTTAGTGGTTGAATTTTAAATAAATAATATGTAATTAAGTGTAAATTTATAAGTTTTCATATTTTTGATAACTTTATAAAATAAACAAATAACCCCTTACACTTTCTACCGCCAGACTTTATATTTTAAAAATACAACTTATATTTGTTTTTAAAATACAACATATATACGCATAAGATTATTAATATCAAAATAAAAGCACGAATTATTGTGTATATAAATAAATAGACGATGTTGTACGTATACGAACAACTCATGTTTTTCCTCTTTATGAGTTTAAGTAAGAATATCCACAAAAAAAATTATTTTTACTATATGCGTTCAATAATGACTCATTGTTATTCATTTTATAAGTTTATCACATGCGTACACGGGTTTTAATATTAATTACGGCTAAATTATTATTAACACACAACAATGTAATCGACAAACATGAGGATTAGTTTTTTGTGTTTAACATGGTAGGAAACATTTATTATACAGTAACTGTTACAATTATTTAAACTAAGAGAAATCTGCATTCACAATTACTGAAAAAATGGTAAACAAAATCTTCAATGTGCAAATACGAAAAAATAACAACACTTGCATAATTAACACTTAATTAAAACTTAATGTCTAAACTTCGTGCGTGCACGGGTATTAAAACTAGTAAGTACAAATGATAATATTATGCAATTGATGCACAGTGTAAATGATTATTTTTTGTAAGTAAAAATTAAAACCGATTTTAATGAGATAGTAGGATATCGTTAACTTCTTTCATGAAAAAGATCGCGCCAACCTCTTGAAAAAGTTATCAGGTATAAGTCTGTGTGACGGTGAGTTTAAACTTCGTGAATTAGTCGATCAAAAAAGGTTGAAAACAATGGTTAAAAAAATCGTGCCACGCAACAAAACGCGAATGAGAATCTTCGTTTTAGCACAAATCACAAACTCACTATTATAAGTTCTAAAAGACCTGAGTAAAGCGTGGGCTCATGACTCAAGTTGTGAGAAAAAGTGCTGTCACGTCAACACTTTTTCCCATGGCACCAGGCTTTCACATGGCACAAAAATTACCCCTCCCTGGTTAGCACCACAAAATGTGGTGCCGTCGGCTATTTTTTATAATTATATAAAATAAAAATACATAATTTAACTTAAATAAATTTCAATAAAATTAAACACAAATTACATTAAATAAATAAAAACATTACATAAAATAAAATAAAAATTAACTAAACTAAAAATAAAACGTAAACATAAAAACACGTAAATTAAACTAGTTTTGAGGTTGATATAAAGCCCGGATTCAGGCTTTTTGAGCGTTGATGATAGCCGCATCAACCGGATCTATCCCGTCGGTTGACATTTGTAGGACTTTAAAGTCCTTGGCTACCTTTTGAGAATCATATAACGCAACTCTCGCGTTTGTCTCTCGTTGGATAACGTTCATCTTTGTCTTGCGGTTTAACTCGTATTGTTGTTGCATCATTTCTTGAAACATTGTCGGGTTTGAACCGGAACTAGCGGTCGAGTTTGAAGAACGTTGACTCTTAGCAATCTTTTGTGCACCGAGTGGATGCGGCAACGCGTCTTCTCCTAAGTGCTCGGGTTCCTCTTTGGTAATTCGTCCTCGGCTTCGTCTTGCCATTGTCGAACCTGGATTTTTCTACTTGTGCTTGTCTTTCAAAAATAACTAAGCGTTCGTATGCTTAAAATCGACTCTCGGGTGTGTTTTATACAACATTTCAACCCTCGTCATCCAATCTTCATCGTTCTCCCCGCTCATAGCCTTCGTTTCGTCAACCATCGAATTAAACCTTGCTACCTCTCGATTCATAGGAGTCCACTTTCTCGTCAACATGTTTTTGGTACGATGCGGGAATTTCCTAGTCGTTGCTTGGTCATTGTATATGTCGAGAACTTTGTATCAAAACATTTCATTTTTTTATTCGAACCGAGTTTTGGATCCTCGGATACTTGTATGTAACATTCCGCCAAAAGCAACTCCTCGGCTTGGCTCCAAAATTTCGAGTACTCGATCCTTCGACTTGCGGTTCGATGGTTTTCTTAGCCATTTCTTGAGACATTTTCCTGTTGTTTTTGCCGACGTCGGGGTAGAGGCTTCTTCGTCTTGTAGTTGGTGGGATTGTTGGTGGGAAGAACCGTGTTGGTTTTATTGTCGTTGAGAAATTTAGATATACATTTGTTGTTGAAGTTTGCAATGTTGAAATGCAACTTGTTGATTGGGATTAGAATACGGGTTATAGTTGGGATAGTAAGGCAGTTGGGTGTTGGGATTAGCCGAAGAAGAGCCCGGAATTTGGTTTTGAGGGTCGTTGAGCATACCCGTTATCCACTGTTGGTTGGGGTTCATTTTGGTGAGAAAAAAATAAGAGAAGTATATAATAGTGTGTTATAAATTATATTAAAAGAGTGTGTAAAATATGATAGAATAAGAAGGTATTTATAAGATTTTTAATGGGCAAATAATTAAAAAGGTGAGGTTTTAAGGCAAAAATGGGCTATATTTCTATATTACCATTGGAAAATGTTAAAATTAAAAAAAAAGAAATAAACTACCGCGTGGGCTGGTGGCTTCTGCGCGAGATGGGTTATGATTGGCAAGAGTTTTGCGTTGGGCTGGTAGGATGGCTTGAACCATTAGCCACCCATACCTCCCCCTCTAAACATTTTATACTAACACAATGAATAGTAGAATATTCCTAGCTGTTTCGGGAGACTTTTGTCGTCCTAAAACATCGTACGTATGCCCATGACATCTCTAGACTCATCATATCTTCTTTGAAACATTCACACTATCTATATTTATATCTATACTACATATAAAAGAGATTAGTATCTCTCTCCTCATTTAATGAAAAAATTAAGTAATCAAAATATCAATGCATAATGTACAACCTCTAATGCATATATCAAAATAACAAAATGGTCTCTTTAATATTAATACATAATTAATACACCTTATTACTTAAAAATACAATCATATATTCTCATTATACAACAACTAAAAGCATATATTTACAAAATCATACATATGATATTTCCCTAAAATGATGGTGCATATAGTTTTGAAAATCGGACCGAACCAACGGGTTCAACCGGGAACCAGAGTCACCATCGGTTCAGCTAGCCAATAAAAACCGTCCGAAGACGAACCGGAGAGGACCCGTCGGAACCGATAAAACGGGTTAATCGGGCATCACTGGGATCAAATTATTTTTATTTATCTGGTTAATCGTCAAAGGATACCCGCCGCCATAACGCGCGATTAAAATGTACGTAACTATTATATATAGAGTAGTATGCCTTTGCAACTTTTATTATAAAAAATTATGTTTTACACATTTTTCAACATAGTTTTAATATTAAAAAATTAATACACCCTCAAACTATGTAAGAAGTTACTGAAACAACTTTAAACTTTTACTTATTTACAACTTTTTTATATAACAAACTTTATTTATCATATATGAAACGTATATCTATCGGTTCATTCGTAAAAAATATGTTATTCCAAAGATCGTTAAATTGCAAACAAAACGAGCTCAATATTGCAATGCTTCTGACATACCTACGATGAATGGTTAGGTCTAACTTTAGATATCCCTTGTAGGCATGAATATCACCGCTCTTATAAAAAATGTTAGAAGTTTAACATATATTTTTAAGAAACTTACGGAAATAGTCTCTGAAGTTATCGGTTCGTTACAAGGTTAGTCCAACGACTGACAAATAGTACTTGGGGTTATCGATCCGTTGCAAAATTAGTCTAGCGCGCTCCGCGGCGACGCACGGGCTACGAACCTCGTTTATATAACTTTTGGGTTTTTTATCTTTTTTTATTCAACAATTTGAATAATGGATTTTAATGGTGAACAAAAAAGAGATTTTTGTAAAGTTTTGGGGTTGAAGAAAGAATGCAGTAAAACTGAGTTGAAGAATGCATACAAGAAGCTTGGACCGGTTAGAAATACTATTATCTGGCTGTTTATTACCTATTTTGAGACTATATTAAATTTTTAAGGATTTTTAGAGTTACATCTTTTTGTTATATGTGATGGAATACTTATATGTATGATCATGTTATGGTTTAAAAATAGGATAATTACGTACTTGTCACTTTTTCTAGTTTAGCCTAGTTATTTTTGTTTTTTTTTCTTTTATATTACCGTATTTTTAAGTTCGTTCTATTTGTATGTATTTTGTGACCATTTTAATAAACTTGAAAAGTGGCAAAGATTAGGGTAAGGTAAGGTAACGTCACGAGGTATGAGGAGGTAAGATGTAGACGGTCTTACCCTCTGAAGAACGGAAACTCCTGCTGGGCTGCCGTACCCGTTTGGAAACGCCGTGGGTACGGATACGCCTCCGATACGCCCCTGAAACGTTTCCCTAATATTGGAAACGTTTCATATGCCGTTTCCTAGACGTTTCTTATCTGTTTATGGAATTCCAAGAGTTTCCAAACCGTTTCTTAGGGTTTTAATGGGCTTTTTTATTCTAGGCTGGAACCAACCGATTTTAGTAGGGCTATACATTATATATACTGTAGAATCGTATATATACATATACGATTATACATATACGATTCCCACATAGACTGATATACATATAATATATACATATACGATGTAGGCTTTTTGGAGTTTGCCGATCTCTCACTAGATGAACCGGAATTTGAAAATGATTTGATTATTGATAATTAATTACATGTAGTATTTTTGGAGTTTACATTTACATCAATATATATCTATTTTGGATTTTCTTTAATATATTTTTAATTTTTTATAGATTTTTATTGCCGAATCTATGCCGTTCCCGTATCTTGAATTTTTGATTTTTGCCGTTTCCCGTTCCCGTATCGTCCCCGTATCCCTTTGCCGTTCCCGTTTCGATGCTACATAGGTCTTACCCCTACCCAAAGGTAGAAAGACTGCTTCCAAAGGACCTCTAGCCTTATAGGGGGCGAGGATCAAACCCATGACCTCTGGCAAAGATTACTATCCCTTTAAGTATCTGTTGTTTATTTTAATATGCGGTGTTTTCGTATAGTTTTGAAAGTCATTATAGGATATAAAATTATCAGAATGATGTAATCAGACATAACAAATTTGGATGCTTGACGAAAGTCATGCTTGTAAAAATAACTGTTAAGATAATTGGATGACATGAAGTTCTATGAGTGTTTGGAAAATTCTGATTATATAAGAACTTGCAGGTATAGTGTAGATAGATAAGATAATTACAGTGCGGGTTTTAGACTTTTAGTGATTCTACAATAAAAACTAATCAAATAATCATAATTAGTTTCCCGAGTAGTGCTATTTAGACCTACAATTCATGCATATATACATACTTAATGCATAAATCACTTGTACAATTGTATTATGTATTTTCTCTCTTTAAATTCCCACCAATCATATATGTAGCCTTGCTAATTAGGCATAAGAATCAATTTTCTTAGTTTCCCTATTCCCAAACACGAGAAACTGATTTTAATGCGACTGTAAAGTGCAATGCCTGACACCCCTTTATATGTACATGGTGAACCGATGTCTTAACTTTGTATCCCACTAAACATACAATTTTTCTGAGTTTTGGTTATATGCTTCTTGAGGCCTATGTACATTGAGTCATGTAACAATATCTTGTCTCCTGTATGGGTCAACCTTTATGTTCTTGTGTTATGTGTGGGTCTAGAGATGGCATCCTGATCGCTGTTCAGCCTCTGGTGATAAAAAGTATGTGGAAGAGGCTAAAAAGAAGTTTCAAGCAGTACAAGAAGCTTATTCAGGTAATTTAGCATATGCAATTTGCTGATCTCTCTTTAAAATTGTGTTTGCAACTCAGCTGTATTGAGGATTGTCTAGTGCACATACATTTGATCTCTTTTTGGAGTGGTAAATATCAGATCTTGAGTTATTGTAGCCACTTCTTGTGTCATCACCTAGTGCCTTGGGTTCTTAAGCTACTGAACTCGTCTTTTTTATTGTACTAGTGCTTTCTGATGCAAACAAAAGATTTCTTTACGATGTCGGGATTGATGACAGCGATGATGACACAGATGTAAGTTCTTTTGAACTTTTCTTATACTGGATTGAAACGTGTGTGGTGATTTGTTTCCAAAGTTAGTTTTAGAAGCGAAAAATAGAGAAATTTGTGATGATGTGATTTGTTTATTGGCTGATTCGAACCAGGGAATGGCTGACTTCTTGAGCGAAATGGCAACAATGATGAGACAAAGCAAACCTGATGTATGTTTTATGTTCTTTAAGTTTTACAGTAGTTCTTAGAAGGATTATAGATACAGCAAGCAATTAAAGTCAGTAGGGGTCGGAAAAATGGGTAATATCATAACATCGTCCAAAAAATGGTCAGTTTTTAGAACTGCGTAATTTCAGCAAGACATCAAAATTTTCCACTAATGACTCAAATTTATAAAGAAGAATGCAGATATTAAAGTAAATAAACTAAACAGAAGATGGTTCTTTAACAAAAGAAGGTGAAACACAATATTTATCATAACATTTATCAATTATGGTATCCACCGCAACACTCATCGTTAAGCTTAAAATCTTTGGCACAATTTGCTCTTCTAAATGTGTTAATCATGGTGACCCGCCGTGAAGCGGCACCTCCCCCTTGTTAATAAGGAACTACAAAAAATATAAATACCTTTAAATTATCATAAAAAATAAAAATAACAAGAGCCATACGAACTCGAGTCGGCCTTGTGCGAAGGATTTCGATCCTTGGTACATAGGTACTTTGTTCTTTGATCGATTTTCGGCACTCGTCACAGATAGGGGTGAGCAAAACGGACCGCGGACCGGATCGAACCGAGAAACCGGCCCGAACCGGACCGACCGGACCGAATCTATTTCGGTCCGGTCCTCGGTCCATCCTTTTCCTTATTTTCAGTCTTCGGTCCAGTCGGTCCGGTCCGGTTCGGTCTTACGGAAAAACCGGAGATTATGCCTTGTTGGACCGGACCCGACCGAAAACCGAACAGAACCAGACCGGGCCATTTCGGTCCGGTCTTTGGTCCGGTGGTCCGATTTTGGTCGGTCCGGTCCGGTTTTCGGACCGTGAGAACCCCTCATTTGATCTCCGGATCGAGCCCGTAATCAATCAGCCACTCATCATCTCCAAGTTTCTGGGGGCTTCTCATTCCTTCTCTTGGACCGTCTTCTTTTTACTAAAATACTTTTTCTTTAACTTATATTTTGTGTCGCTATATCGTCTTGAAAATCCTTCACAAACCCATGTGAAAGAATGTACACGTAAATAATATATGTCCGGAATGCGACTCGGGCCTTTGGAGACCCACACGATAGCGTTTAGATTCAATAAATATAATTAATTAATTTATATTAATTGTGTAAATAATAAGATAAAGGTCGTTAATTAATTAGTTACTTAACGGAATTTATTTAACGGTCATTAAATGTTAACATAAATGACTTAATGTTAAATAATGAGAAAAGGAAAGTTTTGGCTTGGGTTGTGGGCTTGTGTTTGGGGCCGGTTATACCTCAACAAGAGAAGGTGGGAATTTGTAAATTCCCTATGCCTATATAAACAAATCAAGTCTCATTGTTTTGATATATCTTTTGATGAAACCCTAAAAGCAAAACTTCTTTTCTCTTCCCCTTCTTTCTTGTTGAGTCAATCGTCTACACCCAACCAAATGGGAAAACCGATTTGATTAATCAATTTAAAGTAAGTTGTTTTACTTATTGTTTATAAAAGAACTAGCATTCTAATTGAATCGCTAACAAACGTGTGTACGAATCCAAAGAGAGATCATACTTTGATCTTATATTATTCTTGATTTATTAATTCAAGATTTGCTAAAAGGTACATTTTTCTTTTATTATTATTATGTTAATTTATATGACTATGTGAATGATCTTACGTGCTAGTCTTCCGCTGCGTGCTCGTATTTATTAATAGTTAATATGATCTTAATGTCTACTAATTCCAACAGTGGTATCAGAGCCGGTCATATAGATCTATAAATTACATAATTGTTATCAAGAACGTTAAAAATTGCTAGGTTTTGATGTTGTCTTATTTTTAATTGATGATCTTGTGTTCATAAACCCTAATTAGGGTTAATAAATAAAATTAATTAGACAAAACCCTAAGATGTATGCAATTTTTATTTGATGGATATCGTAGATTAATTGTTAATAATCGGTATGTATTAATTGTTAATATGAATCTTCTCGCTTTATTAAATGTTAATTTGATGAGATCCATGGTGAATCTTGCAAGTTTACCATGGATGATGACATGTGATATATGATATATGAATGTATAATAATTGTTAAGTGTTAAACATGCATAATTGATGATAAAAATCGGATCTTGATGTGTATTAGTTGAATTTTACGTTTTTCGTGAGTGTTATGACACCTGTTAGTAAAAAAAAATTCATAATAAATTCATCCGATATCAAAAAAATTTGAAATTTTTGTGGGTGGTCCACGACTTGTAGATCTACAACTTTGTAGTTTTGAGCTAAGGCTCGAGAAGACTCTAGCTGCACTCTGACGTGACCTGAAGTAAAATTTAAATTGTTTTGACAGTTTTATGCTATGTGTTTTTAATTTAAATCACATAGATTTTAGGTTATCATCAATTGGTTATGCATGTGGTATGTGATTAATGTGTTAATCGGATATATGTTTTAAGTTGTTTATGTTTATTTGTTTGCTTTTGATAAATTATTATGTATTGTACATCAAAGCAAAGGGTTTTTCGAAAAACAAATATAAACATAACTAATGATTATCGAAATTAGATTTATTATGGATTATATAATGCAAAAAGTCAAAAGTGGATTCGGCTTACATCCGATATAAAATCTTCCATGATTAGACTAGCAATTTATAGTCCATAAGGTGTTTTTATAAATTATAGTTTTATAAAATTCATGATACAAAGATGTTGCATGCTCTTTGTACATGGTTTTGACACGATAATAATCTATACCCTTTCAAACCAAGTCTTTTTGCCATCCAACTAGAAAAACACTTGCACTTACTCTTCCATGATTAGTGAGACCTATTCATGGTTTTGTAACCCAAGGTGATATAATACACTTATTAGTGAGACGTTAAGTGCTATATAATCACAGTTTTTGTTGGACCGACTTAATCAAGTTAAGATAGGTGAGACCTTAACTCGTGGCATATGATGGGATAAACATGCTCACTTTTTCACGTTTGAATGTTCACATGTGATGTACATAAAGTAGAGTCCCATAATGTAGGAGTTGTATTGGATGCAATTATTAAACGTTAATTACCCTTTGAATAATCATCATCACTAGCAGATCAACTGATGCGGTGGTGGTTATGTCAAGGTGGATCCTAGCTTTATCGAAAATTAATGCTTTATTTTATAAGCATGGGTATTTAATTTTCTTTAAAGAAAGTATTATCGAAAATACTAATGTGAACTTTTGTTTATTTGTAGATGGCACTCAACAATGCCCAAACCAAAACAAACAGTTCGGCTTTCAGGTCAATGCTTGAGAAGCATCAACTTACTGGACCAAATTTTAATGAGTGGTTGCGTGCGCTCAAACTTGTTGTGCGTACTGAAAAATTACAGGATGTTTTTGAAACACCCTTGCCACCTGCACCTGCCGCAAGTGCTGATAATCAAGCTCTTGCTGATTGGAATGCTCTTTTTGATCGTCACAATGAAGTTGCTTGTTTGATGCTTGGAACTATGTCTCCAAAACTCTATCAGCAATTTGAAAACAAATCTCCTCAAGAGATGATTACTGAGCTCCAAAAGATGTATGGAAAACCTCCGGGTGTTGAACTCCAAGAGTTGGTGAACATGTTCCATTCATGTAAGCAGGCTGAAGGACAATCCGTTAGCGATCATGTTCTATTGATGAAAAGCTATCTGGATCAATTGGCTACACTCAACTATGCTTTTCCTGATAAAGTGTCTATCAGTTTTATCTTGAATTCACTTTCAAGTGAATTTCAAGCTTTTGTGCAAAATTACAATATGCAATCAATGGAGAAGACAATAAGTGAAGTGCATTCATTGCTTATTGAATTTGAGAAAAGCATTAAGAGGAACAAGCAGCAAATTGTTGGTGCTTCCTCTACACCACATGTGATGGCGATTCAAAGTGGTAGAGTCCAGAAGAATAAACCGCAAGGTAAGGCTAAAGGGAAAGAGAAAGGTAAGGGTCTTAAAAACTCTTATCCTACTAAACCCAAAAAGCCTCAACCTTACAAGAAAGAGCGTCCGGCAAAAGATGGACAATGTCACCACTGCAAAGAGGAAGGACATTGGAAAAGGAACTGTCCTTTGTATCTAGCTGAGTTGATGAAAAAGAAGAAAACTGGAGGTCAAAATGTTGCATCCACTTCTTCAGGTATTTATACTATTGAATTATTTGCATTTCCTAAAAATTCCTGGGTGTATGACACTGGTTGTGGTACTCACATTTGTAACACAAAACAGGGACTTAGAGGAGCAAAGAAGCTGAAGCGTGGTAGTCTCTACTTGTACGTGGGCAATGGTGTGCGCGCGGAAGTGGAAGCTATTGGAAGTTTTGACTTAGTTTTACCAAATGGTTTAATTATTGTTTTAGACAATTGTCATTATGCACCTTCTATTACTAGGGGTGTTGTTTCAGTTTCTCGTTTGGTTAATAAGGGTTTTACCCAATGTTTTACGGATTTCGGATTATCAGTTTCAATGAATAATATGATTTATTTTAATGCTATTACTGTTAATGGTATTTATGAAATTGATATGCGTGATTCTACTTTACCAATCGTTAATTCAATGTATTCTATTAGCAATAAGAGAACCAAACCTAATTTGGATTCTTCTTATCTTTGGCATTGTCGTCTTGCACATATAAACAAGAAACGTATTGAAAAGTTGCAACATGATGGACTTTTAAAACCTACGGATAATGAACCGTTTGATCAATGCGTATCCTGTATATCTGGTAAGATGACAAGAAAACCTTTTTCACATAAAACTGAGAAAGTTAAAGATGTACTTGGATTAATTCATACTGATGTTTGTGGTCCACTTAGACATGTGTCAAAGAAAGGTGCTAGTTACTTCATTACCTTTACTGATGATTATAGTCGTTATGGTTATGTTTATTTACTTAAGCATAAACATGAAGTCTTTGAAACATTTAAGGTATTCAAGAATGAAGTTGAAAATCAACTCGGAAAGACTATTAAGGCCATACGATCAGATCGTGGTGGTGAATATATTAGTCAAGAATTTAAAGACTATCTAAAGGCTTATGGAATTGTTCAACAGCTTACACCTCCTTACACGCCACAACATAATGGTGTGTCTGAGAGGCGTAATCGTACCTTGTTAAATATGGTTCGATCAATGATGAGTCTTACAACTTTGCCGTTATCCTTTTGGGATTATGCTCTAGAGTCTGCTGCACGCATTCTCAATATGGTTCCAACCAAGAAGGTAGACAAGACTCCGTATGAACTATGGCATGGAAAAGTTCCTAACTTGTCTTACTTAAAGGTCTGGGGATGTGAGGCACATGTGAAACGTCACACGCCTGATAAACTTCAACAAAGATCTGTTAAGTGTATCTTCGTAGGATACCCTAAGGAAACTATGGGTTACTATTTCTACTACCCACCTGAAAACAAAATAGTTGTTGAGAGGTATGCAGATTTCTTGGAAAAGGATTTCATACTTCAAAAAGAGAGTGGGAGAAACGTAGAATTAGATGATGAAGATATTTTACCTTCTGAAAACACTAGCGAACATCCTATTGAGGAAGAAAGTCTTGCCCCGATTGTCTCTCAAGAAGAGGATGTTGTTCCCGTTCGTAGATCTGTAAGGACACATAAAGCTCCTGATCGATTGTGTCTAAATGTAGAGATCGATCCAGATCGACTGTCCTTCAATATTGAAGTTGAAGAGCACAGTTTAGGGGATCTTAATGAACCTGCTAATTATAAAGCAGCTTTATCGGACCCTGAATTCGAAAAGTGGCTTGTTGCTATGAACGAGGAAATGCAATCCATGAATGATAATAAAGTCTGGAAACTTGTAGTGCTTCCACCAAATGCAAAAGTTGTTAAAAGTAAGTGGATCTACAAGAAGAAGACAGATATGGATGGCAAGGTATACATTTATAAAGCTCGACTTGTTGCAAAGGGTTTCACTCAAACTTATGGTGTTGACTATGAGGAAACATTTTCACCTGTTGCCGACATAAGAGCTATTAGAATTCTCATAGCTATAGCGGCGTACTATGACTATGAGATTTGGCAAATGGACGTTAAAACCGCGTTCTTGAATGGTTTCTTAGAAGAAGAAATCTATATGGAACAACCTGAAGGTTTTATTGATCCTAATCATCCCAGTAAAGTATGTAAGCTTCAAAGATCCATTTATGGACTTAAGCAAGCATCTAGGAGCTGGAATAAGAGATTTGATGAGGAAATCAAAAAGTTTGGTTTTCATCAAAATCTTGATGAGCCATGTGTATATCAAAAGGCTAGTGGGAGTAACGTTATTTTCCTAATCTTATATGTTGATGACATAATATTAATGGGAAATCATATACCAAGTCTTCAAGAAGTTAAGGACTATCTTGGTAAGTGTTTTTCTATGAAAGATTTAGGAGAAGCGGCGTTTATTCTTGGAATAAAAATCTATAGAGATAGATCAAGGCGGTTGATTGGATTAAGTCAAAATGCTTATCTTGACAAAATCCTTAAGAGATATAGAATGGATAATTCAAAACGTGGTTCCATTCCAATGCAAGTTGATCTTCATTTAAATAAATCTCAATGTGCTACAACATCTGCAGAGATGAAGCGTATGCAAAATGTTCCTTATGCTTCGGCTGTAGGATCCATTATGTATGTAATCCAATATGTATGTTGTGAGGTGCACAAGACCTGATGTGGCGTTCGCGCAAAACATCACAAGCCGATTTCAACAGAATCCTGGTGAAGCTCACTGGACTGCTGTGAAAAATATTCTTAAGTATTTAAGAAATACTAAAGACACGTTTTTGAGTATGGCGGTAATCTGAAGCAGAACACAAGATTAATAGATTGTGATGCTGGATTCGAGACCGATAGAGATGACACAAAATCTCAAACTGGGTATGTCTTCGTTTTGAATGGGGCACAGTTGTATGGAAAAGCTCCAAACAAAGTACTACTGCACAACATGCCACAGAAGCTGAATATATAGCCTGCTTCTAGCTGGCAAAAGAACTGTTTGGATAAGGAAGTTATTGATGAACTTGGCTAGTTCCTTCAAATAACTATCCGATAACGATGAATTGTGACAAATCAGTTGCAATTATCAAGCCAAAGAAGACAGGAATTCAGAAAGGCGCCAGACACTTTCAAAGAAAATATCATTATGTTCGTGAGTGCATTAAAACTGGCGAAATTGATATTGTTAAAGTTCATACAGATGAAAATCTAGTTGATCCGTTTACGAAAGCCTTAGCCGGTCCTAAGCTTACTCGACATGCAGAAGCTGGGTCTCGGTCTCTAGTAAGTTTCATTTAACTGTATTTTAGTAATTGGAGAAAGGAGTATTGTCAAACAATTTATTTTATGAATTGAAGTATTTGATTATGATTCGTTTCATTAAAATTATTGGTCCTAATTTGCATGTTGAAACCAAGAATAAAATGTTATCTAAATATCTATGTCCGATCAATTATATGGGAAAATAATTGAATTAAGACATATTGGAGTTTGTTATATTCGTAAATATATACCACACTATATTCAATAATTTGCATGTCGACTTCTCCGACGTGCAAGTCACTCATTTATATCGTCGGTCATCAAGTGACACTGTAATTGATTTACGTTACTAAATCCTTAGACTTAATGCAAGTAGTTTTATGTATGTGGATGTACTTTTTGATATACTTCTAAAAACTACCGTAACAAGGTAGGCCATAAAGACTATATTCATAAGTATTCAGAAATATCTGATACGATACTTGTAGTCATGATAGAATTTTTGTTCTTTCACTGGATTGAACGAAAAATAGCTACTGGCCCCTCGCTTAATTAATCAATGTGGTCTGGCCAGACACAATGGTAATCTGATTGTCCCGATTAGATTGGTAATCTTGATTTAATTAGAAACACGAGAAACAAAATTGTTTAAATAGAATGACATATGACCATCATCTATGTTTAGCATGCATTTGAAAATCAAAAGATTGTAAATGAATAATCATTTAAATGTATTTTGGGAAACTACACTCGAGAGTATCCGGGAGCATTGGCGTGTTGCTAGACGCTAACCAATGTTATTATATTATATTATGTTACATTTCCAAGTAGGAGCTGAAAGAATGTGCACGTAAATAATATATGTCCGGAATGCGACTCGGGCCATTGGAGACGCACACAATAGCGTTTGGATTCAATAAATATAATTAATTAATTTATATTAATTGTAGGTAAATAATAAGATAAAGGTCATTAATGTACATTAGTTACTTCTAACGGAATTTATGTAAACACGTTAAATGATAACAAATAAGGACTTAAATGTTAAATAATGAGAAAAGGAAAAGCTTTGGCATTGGGTTGTGGGCTTGCGTTGGGGCCGGTATAACCTCCACAAGAGAGTGGGAATTTGTTTTCCTTTATAACAAATTCCCTAATCTATATAAAACAAATCAAGCTCATTTTTTTGATATATCTTTTGGTGAAACACCTAAAAGCAAAACTTCTTTCTCTCCCCTTTCGCTCTAGTTGATCAATCGCTACCACCAACCACGCGGGAAAACCGCTTTGATTAACAACTTAAGGAAAGTTTTTTGCTTATGTTTTATAAAAGAACTAGCATTCTAATTGAATCGCTAACAAACGTGTGTACGAATCCAAAAAGAGATCATACTTTGATCTTATATTGTTCTTGATTTATTAATTCAAGATTTGCTAAAAGGTACGTTTTTATTTTATTATTATTATGTTAATTTATATGACTATGTGAATGACCTTACGTGCTAGTCTTCCGCTGCGTGCTCGTATTTATTAATAGTTAATATGATCTTAATGTCTACTAATTCCAACACCATGCTCCCGACTCTTTGTCTTTGTCGTTTACCTTGGGTCAAAATTGCCTGCAAATAAATACACACATTTAAATAAAGACACTTCCAAATCAACACAAATATTTAAACATTTGATAACAAAAAATAGAAATAAAATGTAAACGACCTCGAGTGATGGGATTATCGACGCGTTATCCGCTTCGAGAAGCTTCTCCAATGATTCGTAGTAGTGGGGAACTTCTCTAATTAGTTCCCCGATATAGTTGATCAAGTACGATATATAAAATCAATGATGATTAATTTCTAGTTGGCCCTTTTGTCATTAAAAAGGAGTTACGATGCATTTGGTTCGCCGGACTCTCCTACATCACAGCTTTTGTCACCTACTTAGTCATGTGAGCTTTGATGGTGATGAATTTCTAACAGTTATTCTTTTCACATTCTCCCATTTCTGGTTGTGCTATATCCTCTTCAACATAAAGGGTTGGAAGCTTATGGTGCTTATTTTTACCCCATACGACTAGGTAGAGCCAAAAGGACCCAATTAGTCACAAAACACAAAAACAGGACTTTGTCTTTCATTATTACTCCTTGAATGTAGTAAGCGAGACCTGAATATATATTATGCCCTGCATATACATCAAGAAAGTTTGAGTTGTTGAGTATATTTCAGGAGGTTGTAGGCAGGGGCGGATCTATGTTGTAGGTAGGGGGAAGGCCCCCCATAAACCTCCACGAGTGAAGTAAAATTTAGTAGAAAACTGGTAAAAAAATTTGCAAAAAATCATAGTGCCCCCATCTTGATTTATAAAGTGCCCTCTATATAGGAAGCTGAGATTAAAAGCTGCATCTTAAATGTTTTGTTCCACACAGGAAGCTAAGATTAAAAACTGCATCTTAAATGTTTTGTTCATGGAATCTACAGGTTGGGTTAAATGGAAAAAAATGGTGGAAGAGGAGCTTTGAAGAAAGGGTGATTTACCTTTAGACTGAATGTAATGGTAAGGTCGACCTTCGGTCGGTCGTCCCATGTGGAAGCAACTAAGGTCGGTCGTCCCATTACCTCGACCGAACTAGACTAGTCCCCCCCAACCTTTGCAATTGTTTAGGTCGTGTAGAAGACTGAGTAAATGAAGCCGTTTCCTATAAAAAAATTATCCCTTTATTTTCTATAAAACCCAACATCTTCTTTCCTATTTTTACACACATATACACTTTTTATCAAAAACATACACTACAAACAATATGTCTCAAATTAATTCCGAGTGTTTATTTTTCGATGATACGGATGATGAAACGGAAGTGAATAGTTTACTCTTCGGTTTTTTAATAGATGCTGCTTTGGTTATTCATGCATCTACTCCTACAATCCAAAAATACCAACGAAGCTATATGCCTAGAGATCATTACGGTGCTCATGACCGTCTAGTGCTAGCTTACTTTGCTAAAAAACCATTTTACAACGCCTATTTATTTCGTAAACGATTCCGAATGAACCGATCGCTGTTCACCCGCATTGTTCGAGATTTGTCTGCTAACTGCCCTTATTTTCAAGAAGGGTGTGATGCTGTTGGAAAAGCTGGCATCTCTGCTTTAGTGAAGTGTACCTCCGCGATTCGCCAACTAGCATACGCTGCTGTTCCAGATTCTCTAGACGAATATTTACAAATCGGTGAAAAAACTTCTCGTGATTGTTTGATGCATTTCTGTAACGGGGTTATAGAGTTATATGGCGAGGAGTATTTGCGAAGGCCTACGCAAACTGACGTCGAAAAACTCTACGCTTTTCACGAGAACAAACATGGGTTTCCTGGTATGATAGGCAGCATAGACTGTACAAAATGGCCGTGGGCTCAATGTCCACAAGCATATCGTGCTCAATTCAGTAGGGGTGATTCCGGGTCAGAGCCATTCATTTTGTTAGAAGCGGTTGCCTCACAAGATTTATGGATTTGGCACGCCTTCTTTGGTGTTGCAGGTTCGAACAATGACGTTAACGTTTTACGTCAATCCCCTGTTTTAAATGATCTTAAAGTAGGAAAAGCACCAGAGGTTCCATTCGTGGCTAACGACGTGACTTATAAATGGGGATATTATCTTACTGACGGGATATATCCAGAATGGGCTGTGCTTATGAAGTCTATTTCGCAGCCAGGGTCAAATGATGTGAAGCGAATAAGATATAAGCAAGCGCATGAAGCAGCAAGAAAAGATGTGGAACGAGCGTTTGGCGTGCTAAAGAAAAAATGGGCTATCGTAAGAACTCCTGCACGGTCTAGGAGTCTTAAAAGGATTACGCATTTGATGTACACTTGCATCATATTACATAATATGATTCGCAAAGAAAAAGGAAAGGCAATCTCTCCCGACTTTTATCCGGAGGAACAACATCGTGAAGATGATCCCGTAAGATCGGCACAAGATAGGCTACGAGTTATCAGAGAAATACACGACGAAGAAACTCATCTTAATCTTAAAGCCGATCTAGTGGAACACATTTGGCATCGAACAAATGCAAACTAATTTACTGTAATTTTTTATCTTCCGTAATTTTTTTTCGTCTTTTCTTTCGTGTATTTTTATTTTCGTATTGTAGTTTGTAATGTTTAATTATTAATGTAATGTTTTTTTTAAAAATTGGCCTGTGCGGTCACCACTACGGGTGTTTGGTCACTGTATGGTCTAAGAGAGAGAAAGTTGAGTTGGCGCTGACGTGGCGATGTCCTCTGTGGTCACCACTACGTTTAGCCTAACCCGTTATCGAACCATTCTTATTCCACATTGCCCCCACGATTAAATTTTCTGGTTCCGCCACTGGTTGTAGGCAATTAGAACTGCAATTTGGGCTATTTCTGACTTGTTTCCTGTTAATCTTGTTTATTAAAAGGACATGCATTTCCCTGTCATCAATTTTTCATACCCCCTTTTAAAATTGTAATTAGAATGACCATAGAGATTATACTTGTAACCCAACAATAACAAATACACTGTCTTGAATAATGAAATGCATGGATTGTAAATTAATAGTATAAAGAAACTTACCGATCTTTTATGAAGGTAGTCTAAACCACATTGCAAGCCAAAAACCTCAACCAGGGTACAATTGATATGCCGTGGTGGATGATGACAGATTATCAGCATCATCATTTGCTTAGTATACAGTCCTTTCAAACAGTACTTCAAGTAGTATAAATACCCCATATCCGAACGGGTCGTACGGGTCCGGACGGGCGCACTACATCAACCCAAAAAAAGACAAAACGTTAGACTCGATAAAGAGGGACACCTCTTCAAACCATTGGACAATAACAAGCACTTATGCAACATCGCTATCTCGGGAATTAAGGAGCGATGTCTCCAAGGATTACCGACACCCAGGGCAAAGGCTAGGCATAGGTCGTCTCGTTCATTCCCAATGTGTCAAGAACAGTACTTCCAAACAGTACTTCCAGTAGTATAAATACCCCAGCATTTACTGCTTGAAAGGCAAGGGTTTTTTAGCCACACACACACATTTACTACTCATAGCCCTTTCGGCTCTTACAAAGGTACTTAATTTCACGCCCGAGCTTGGTCCTGGGTCAACACCCGGGGCGAGCTAACGGGTTTTCTGTCTTACTTTCAGATATTTAGGTGGATTACTCGTCTAGAAGCGTGGGAACTCTCCTACTTCCTCTAGAACGGTAAATTACTTGAACAAATTGGCGCCATCCGTGGGACGTCTAATCTTATCTACCAAGAATGACTAGTCTCGCAAGAGGTGGATTTCCGGAGGGTCAAGAAGATCGAGAAGGAACTCCCCCTTTAACAAAAGAACAAATCGAATGGCACATATCCGCCATGAAGTCCATAATCAAAGATCACAACAAGCGGAACAAAGCTAACCCGATACGGCTAAACTTCAAGATAGAAGACCAAGACCC
>BQNB010129275.1:0-19143 GCA_026074375.1 Tanacetum coccineum
GTTTGTGAAATCGTATTTATAAAGTTAAACGTTTATAAATATTTCATTAGTAAAAATGACGTAACTTTATCGTTTTAAGTACGTTTCTTACGTTTCTTATGTCCACGCTTTCGTATTAAGATGACATATCAAATTATGACATTTTTGTATTTCATGTCCTCTGGTGAACAGTACTTTTTACTGTTCACACCAGTTATAAAGTTATTTTTATAGTTTTAGTTGTCGTAAAACCCGTAAATGGCGAATTTTATTCGTTATAGCTCCGTTTTTAGCGATTCTTTCGAGCACATATTTATAATTGAAAGTTCTATTTATTTTTGATGTTTTCCAAAAATAAATGTTCCTAATGAACAATAATTTTTATAAAAGTATTTTTATACATTTAAGTGAATAAACTCACGTAATTCATAACTCCTTCGTTATCGATTGAAAAATTACGATTCTTATTGATTTGGAATTCTAAAAATATGTAGGATCTTCTTTATTTGTGAAAAATAATAAACTTTACATTTTAGAAGTATTTTATAACTTGTTTTTATAAAGTCTCTTTTTTAACGCGTATAACTCGTAAACTAAGTATCTTTTTCGTTATTAATCCGTTTTTTGAGTTTCTTACCTTTTTGGAATCATCATGAGACATACTATTTCATAAAAATATAAAATGAACAGGTCATGTGTCGAATTAAAACAAAAAGTCTGGATGTTTTTCATAAAAACATGTTTAAACCTAGTTTTTGTACCATTTAGTTTAATCATCTTGTTACAAGTCCATTACAACTCTCAACTTCACATGTCTCACACACCTAGGGTCCCTAGTCCATGATTATCCCATATTTTGTCCAAGATAACAAGATCACAAGTTCACATACTCATTTGCTCATGATATGTATAAGTAACTTTTTATAACAACTAGTTTATATATATACTTTTTATACATAAACCATAATGGTACAACACTTATATTTCCATTATAACATGATATTACCAATAACATAACATATGTAAAAGTGTACAAAACCATAATCACAAGTAAAATTCCATTTTACATGTTAAAACATTCCCTAAATGGTGATTAACTATATAAGCATCATATACACATAAAATCATGAAAATGAAAAGTTAAGGGCTTTTAGATAACCTTAGTATGATGTAATATGATGACCAACAAAATCCAAACCCTTGTTTAGATTATAAACCCTAGCTTTCACAACCAAGAAAACCCTAATTAACCAAGTGAAACCCTAGCTTCCTTTTCTTGCTTCAATCCTTGTAAAGGCTTAACCAAGCCTTTAAAACACCTTGAGGTATCTTAGATATGATGTGTGAATGCTTGTATGGTCTTAGAAAATCAAAGTTATGGATGTATATATGGGGGGTTTGTTTGCCGTGGCTTATGTAAGGAAAAAGGGAGAGACAAGTTGATTTTTGATAAGTAATGAGAGAGTATGAATGTTATCTTTCTAGTTGCAAGACTTATAAGATATAAGACTAGTCAATAACACTATTAGGGATCACAAACAAGATGAGGGAAATGAGGAAGACTATGTTGGTCAAAAGAAACAAGTGATGGCTAGTTTTAATGAGGTTGTGTTGTACAAGCCAAGTTGGTGATGTTTGTGAGCTCTTTGTCCCCTAATTGTTGTTGTTGCCATGGGATAGGGGAGGGGGAAAGGGTTTCTAGATGGTTTTTGGTCTTAACAAAATATCTAGTAAAAAATTTAAGTTACAAGTGGTAGTTTAATATGTAAAGGTAAGTATAAATGTAATACTTGAAATGCATAGTTTCTAACTTGTTTATTTTATGTTCCATGTGACTAACAATATTAATCATGGGTAAAGTTTAATAAAAACTTTGAGCATTGGATATAAAAATGGGCATTTGTTGAAGCGTAGATTAATTATGGGGGTTTCGGGTATGCCTAAACGTAATTTTATCGCGAAACGTAAACAATTTACGTAACCAATAAAATAAAATGAACAAAGTTAATAATTATCTTCAAAATAATTACTTAACACTTGCTTGATGTAAACATTTAATTGTTTGATGCCCGTTTACATTGAACGATAATTTTTAGCTTACGCGATTTAACTTAACTTTTACGATTAAAAGCAAACGCGTACAATACTAAAAATACATAGTGAATTTATTGACGTCGCAAATGACCCTAAAACACGGGGTGTTATACCCGTTGGTATACCCGTTCATAGGGTAGCCAAACACACTATATTTGACATAATGGGTAACCTTGGCAAGTTACCTTTCCACGGGGACATTTATTCCTCAACCAATGTCACTACGGTAATTTCCATGTTAACGTATTGATATTATAAGCTTAGGGCAATAATTTTGTTTTTCTTAATAATGGTATGTGTTGCAATTATTACCACTTATGATAACTTGTATTCAATTATTACTATCTATGGGTGTATAACAACGTAACCTACTGTCTACGATGACTTATATTCACCTATTTATCATAAACCTATGAATTTCCTCAAACATTGTGTTGACCCTTTTAGCATGGTTATCTCATGTAATTGAGCAGCAACCTTATGGCACGAAGTGGCATTGGACTTGAGGGACGTCTAAACTTGTTATCATTTAAACTTTATGTTTTAATATAGATTTTTGGTGACCTCTGTTTTTGTTAAAACTCTAATTATATTGAATGATAAATAAATTTTCTAAAAACGGTTCTCTTTATAAGTCTTTTTGTGATTATGTCTGTTGATCTTAAAGTAATACCCCCAGCTTTGCTTCCGCTGCTATATGTCACAAATGGGGATGTTACAGATTGGTATCAGAGCTCATGGTTTATAGAGAACCACAAGAATAAAAACCTAAACTATAACTACTTTTTTTCCATCCAAGAAAGTCCTCCGTGCCACTGTAGTTTCAGAATTAGTATGTGTTAAAAAAATTTCATGGACAGATAATAACACAACTATTATTTATTTTTAAATAAACTTATGTATTTCCACTGGGTAGTTATAATGTCTTTCCCTCCATTCTATTATTATCCTATTCTGATTCTCGATGTTGAGGATATTTTCCTCTACACACTCTCTCTGACTAAATCCAGGCTTCACCGGACTATTTCCCTGCCTCACCGAGAAACACTCTCCTAACTTTTTAAGATGATTTAACTAAGGATCTTTTAAGCCTTACTAGCATCTCACCTTTTTATGTTGACCCATATATGAAGTCAGCAAGCTTATAATGCTCTTGATAATGAATTACCTATTCCACCAACAAGCTCTATTGCTCCACCGACTATTTTGCCTCCTTTCTAGTGTTATCACTATCCACCAATGTTTGATTTCCCGACATTTTCTTTCCTTCCGAGAAGATTTCACCACCTAAAGACGCTGAGACACCTATTGATACCCATTCAAATATCTCCATCTTTCATCAGTAGTTCTTTCAGCATCGGTTAGGTCAACTATAACCACCACCAGATATCCTTTGACAAGTCTATCTTCGCATAAAGAGTTAGATAACTCATTATGGTTCATACCGAACCACTGGGGAAGTGAATCCAAGTCCCGAGAGACAAACCTAATGAGTCAGTATTTCATCTCTGGAAAGTTCTTTTTGTTGAATGATAAAAAGAAAAATGATGATCATTAAATGCAATCAAAGAGGATATCTCAATGATCGTCCTTGGGGAAGATTGTTAGGAATGATAAAAAGTGACAATCTTATTTAGATTCAAGTCTTGTAATATTTAGAAAAATAATATTGTATATTATGGTTTAGATGAAAGGTTGGTGACTAAAATAGTCACGAAACCCGACTTTAAATAGTTCTAATGTCTATAATGACATAGAGCTCCATGCCTATTTTGTAAAATGGGTGTCCTCTTTAATGAGGTGTGTCTTCTATTCTCATTCTAATCATTTTCTCATAATTCTAGCCTCCCTCTGCTCTCTCTACCTTTCTAATCTTGCGCTCTCTAGGACTAAACACTCTATTGTTATTGATCCAGAATTCAAGACCTCACAAGTGGTATCAGAGCTGCATGAGCGATTTGGTGTTGTTTAGGGAGCTTATTCGGACTGCTTATTTTGACAGCTTATCCCAGCAGCTTATTTTTAGCTTATTCGAGCTTATTTTGAGATTACTCGGTCCTGTTCAGTTGTGCTGATTCTGTTTTGTTTATGTGCTTATTCTATTTTCCATCTTATATTCGTGAGCTTAACTTGAGTCAAAACTGCTTATTTTCGGTCAAACAGTCAAATCAGTTTAGCTTGTGCTCATTTTGCTAATCTCGATTTGATCAAGATTGTATACTTACGGTTTTATCGTAAGTGTCGTGGCAGAATTGGTACAAATTAGCTTATTTTTAGCAGTTTTTTAAGTCAAAATCAGTAAAAGTTGTTACAAAAATCAAATTGAGTAAAAAGTTTGTTTCAACAACTTTGACTGGTCAAACTCAGTAGTGTAACTGATTTTTCAGACTTCTAATTTTCAAAATAAATTGACCGGACAAAGTCGGTGTTATCGAGTTTGAAATCAAAGAAAAGAATAAATCAAAAGTTAGATCTCAGTTTTCATTGTGTTTAACATAAAGTTCATTGATCCTAAAAGATCCATAACACAATCGAAAACATCATCACAGATCCAAACAAATATTAGCATCTGCTCATCTAACCAATCTCGGTATCAAAAACTCAGAAACACAAACAAGAAATTCAATCTCGGAAATTAAGAACTAAGAAAGAAAATTCAGATCATACTCAATCTTGAATCGTCTGATTTTTGAAAATCTTAGATCTCAGATTATTCTTTGTGTATTCTTCAATCAGATTTATAGATCTTAAAGATCTTTTAACATAAAAGAGCAAATCATCACAGATCTTAACTCGGAACAAGATCAAATTCGGAACAATTCATTTTCGTCAAGAATAATCAGAAACAATCATCATAGATTGATTGTGAAACCAAACTCGAAACCGAAAAAGAAAAACAAGAACAAAAGATCTTAGTGTTGGTTTATTTTTCGTGATCCTCAAGGACCATTTCACACGAAAATAACCATATCTTCATAGATCTTTTTGAAGTTTGTCACTTCTTTTATATTTATTTGTTTCGCTGATAGTTACAAGAACTCGAAACGAAAATATCATTGATCTCAGATTTTTTTTGTGAACCTCATCATCATAGATCAATTTTTGAAGCATAACTTCTTGTTAATATTCGAAAACCATAAAAGCAAAATGAAGAACAAGGGTGTTCAAAACTTTACTTTGTTTTGGTTGATATAAGAAAACAAGAAAATCAAACGAAATCAAGCCAACCTTAAAGATCTTCAAATCGTGTTGTCTTTGTTTGATTTGTTTAAAACCATTCAGTGAGATTTGTGGTTTGTGAGATTTGAGAAGAGAGGCGTGCGTTTGTTTATGATAAAGTGATCTTAGGTTTGTTGCTTTGAGATAGTGATATAGACAAAAGTGGCGTGTATTTTGTGTGTGAGTATATAGGGTTAAGTTTAACACAAGTTTATAGTCGTGCATTCTAGGGTGTGAAACTTTGGGCCTTTAATAATTCTACCAAAAATTTCCATTGGTGTTGGGCCTGTTCTTGAAATTATATGTGTATTGGGCTTGTACTTGAAATGTTAAATACAGGTATTGGGGGGTCGAGCTGAGCATATTGCTATCTAAGAATAGATTGATTTTTGGTTCATATTTTGCTTTTTTAAGATTGTGTTGAATATCAATTGTGTTGAAAATTTCTTGGGTTAGTTGTGATAAATAGGGAAAATGGGATCAAACGAGGAAATAAAATGCTTAGCTCAGAAAGCTGAGAAACAACAATTATTAGCTCAAAAAGTCCAACAACAAAACATGAATTTGACTAGTTAGATTGAGATGTATAAGGAAAGGGTTCGGATTTTGGAGGGAATTAACAAGGATAATAATTATCTCAACGAATTTCTTAAGGCCGATGAATGGGCAAAACGTTATAATAAACAAGCTCAGTCTCAATTAGTTCGTGATCGAGATATCATTCGAGATCTAGAAAAACAACGAGATAAATTAGAGTTAGATGTCAAGGATTATAAGAGACAAAAAGAGGAATATCAAAAGACACAAAAGATTTTCAATCAAACACAGTGTAACAAAGAGGAAAAATATCTTGATGATATTCTTCAGTTACAAGCTAAAATCAAAGATTTTGAAAATGTTGTTTGTAAAATGGGCAAATCAACTGAAACACTTCGGTTGCTTACAAATGAACAAAAAGCTTTTCGGGACAACTTACGGAAGTCGGGTTTGGGATATAACGGTCCTTATGTTCTTTCACAAGCTTACGCCAAAATTCCTAAGTTGTATAATGCTTATGAACTGTGTAATAAGAGTGAACAACTGCATGTGTTTGATTCTGAGGAAACTCTTGAGGATGCTTTCAACAGTCAACAAAAAATGACAGAAAAAATGAATGATCTAATTGCTGTTGCAAATAAACAAAACTGCTGGACAATTAACTATAAAAAATTAAATGCGCTTTATAAAGATTTTGTTCCTCAAAAAGAGCTTTCTGTCGAGCAATTGAGTTGGAATATCGAGTGGCGACATTAATTAAGGAGAATGAACACTTGAAGTTGACTTACAAAAACTTGTTTGATTCAATCAAAAAGTCGCGGTCAAACAGAAACTTCAAATGTAACATAAAACGAGGCAGAAAATATGAAGTCTCAATTGTTTGAATTTGCTGAAACAAAGTTCAGTAATATTTTGAAAAAGATTAAATTTTTCAAAAAGTCACCGAGGGAGAAACAACATCTTTTTGAAAACAAAACAAGTGTTTTTCAAATAAAGATTGATGAGCTGGAAAAGGTTTTAATGCTGTCACGCTTGAATTGTCCAACAGAACTGCTAAATTTGAGGCGTATTTTGAAAAACTTAAAAAACGAAAGTTGTTCTTGAACGACAATTGGCTCGTAAAGTTGATGATTCTGAAGCCGAAAAGGATCAATTTTTGAAAGAAATTAATCATTTGAGAACTCAATTGGAAAATCTAAAAGGAAAGTCTGTGAAAATTAAGTTTGATAAACATTTAATTTTGGGAAAACCACCAGCTGATAAATTATTGACAAACTCTCAAATTTCAAAATCATGGTTTACTCCCAATGTTGATATACAAAAGAGTTTTTCAAAACCAATCACTGCACAGTCTTTGCCTAAAAATGAAAAATATCAGCTTTTAAAACGAATTGCATATTTGGAATCAAAATTGGCATCACAGCATCATTACAACTCGAGAATGCTCATTTGAAACAGACTTATAAATAAAGATTGTTTGAATCGGTGTCAAAGTCAAAGGATTAAGACTAATCAATGTGATGAAGTCAAAGTTAAGGACAATTTTGATGAAATTGAAACTAAAAACATTGAGTTGGAATATCAAGTGGCGTCATTAATTAAGGAGAATGAACACTTGAAGTTGACTTACAAAAACTTGTTTGATTCAATCAAAAAGTCGCGGGTTCAAACAAAAACTTCAAATGTAACACAAAACGAGGCAGAAAATCTGAAGTCTCAATTGTTTGAATTTGCTGAAACAAAGTTCAGTAATATTTTGGAAAAGATTGAATTTTTCAAAAAATCTCCGGGGGAGAAACAACATCTTTTTGAAAACAAAACAAGTGTTTTTCAAATAAAGATTGATGAGCTGGAAAAGGTTTTAACTCAACAAACAAAAGATTTTAATGCTGTCAAGCTTGAATTGTCCAACAGAACTGCTAAATTTGAGGCGTATTTTGAAAAACTTGAAAAAACAAAAGTTGTTCTTGAACGACAATTGGCTCGTAAGGTCGATGATTCTAAAGCCGAAAAAGATCAGTTTTTGAACGACATTAATCATTTGAGAAATCAATTGGAAAATCTGAAAGGAAAGTCTGTGGAAACTAAGTTTGATAAATCTTTAATTTTGGGAAAACCACCTTCTGATAAACATTTGATAAACTCTCAAATTTCAAAATCATGGTTCATTCCCAAAATTGTTGTGCAAAAGGATTTGTCAAAACCAGTCACTGCACAGTCTTTGCCTAAAAATGAAAAAGATCAGTTTTTGAAAAGAATTGCATCTTTGGAATCAAAATTGGCATCACAAGATATTCATTCTTGTCAAAAAGAATATCATGAGTTGAGAACTTCGTATAATGCTTTAAAAGTGAAGTTTGATGCTCTTAATCGGAAAAAATGGAACATCAATGTTTCAAAATCTTCAAAACCTAAAGAAAGTGTTTCGGAAAAGGTTCACACGGGTGAATTCTCAAAACCGTTTTTAAGAAGGGTTTCTCAGTTTACAACCTATTCTTTACAAAAAGATAGGAAGTTTTCTAAGAATTCTCAAAGTTTTGAAACATTTTTTCCTCAAAAGGGTTTTAAGACAAGAGCTTCAAATGCAAAGAATCAATCTTTTGCAACATCACACTCTTGTTTTACACCGGTAAAACAAGTATGGAGACCAAAGCAAAGTCATTCGAAATCTTTCAAATATTCCAAATCAGAAATGCTTTCAATGCAAAACAAGAATGACTCTGCTTCGACCATCCACAAGAAAGGAAGATTTTCAAACAATGCAAAAACAAATTTTCGGAATGTTTCATCAAATGATAATAACAAATGGAAATCTTCTTCGTCAACAAGATTTAAAAATTCACATGAAACACCGAGTTTCAAAAATCAATGGAAAATCAAAAGCAATTTTAAATCTCCGTTGATTCCACGAGAATTGTTTTCAACTGAAACACCGGTTTCAAGCTCTCGTTGGAACTCAACATCTTTACATCGACTTGACACAACTTTCAATTGGTTTTCAAAATTTGGTAAACCCATTAGCACCGTGCTTAAATGGGTCCCAAAGGTTGTTGTCTAAATTCGATGTCATATGGTTTGTAATCAAATGTCAGATTACAACCCGACCTTCAAATAAAAGGAAAGTGTACGCTTCAGTGCGCTTTACCTTTAAAAGAAGAGAAATCTTCTTGTGTTGAGCAAAACTTATTCAAATTTTTTAAAATCTTTCAATCCACGAGAGTTGTTTTTAAATGAAACACCGGTTTCAAGCTCTCGTTGGAACTCAACATCTTTACATCAAATTGACACAACTTTAAAGTGGGTGTCAAAACTTGGCATACCCGTTAGCACCGTGCATAAATGGGTTCCAAAGGTTGTTGTCTAAATTCGATGTTAATGGTTTGTAATCAAATGTCAGATTGCAACCCGGTCTTCAAATAAAAGGGAAGTGTACGTTTCAGTGCGCTTTACCTTTAAAAGAAGAGAAATCTTCTTTTTTTGAGCAACAAGTATTCAACTTTTTCAAAAAAAAATTCAAAATCTTTCAAAAGTTTGCTCACCAAAATGGCTTGTTATTAAATTTTAGATAACAACCCAGTTTTCAAATAAAAGAAAATTATACGTTTCAGTGCGCTTTATCTTTAAAAGAAGAGAAATCTCATCATTTCAAAAAGTGTACTCGGGACATACGATTTCTAAGTAAATGTCAGCTTAGGACTCGTTCTTCAAATGAAGGAAAGTGTACATTTTTGTACATTTATCCTCGCAACGGGAAGCTTACAACTTCTCGGACTTGAGCTATTTCATTTAAGATATTCCAAATCTTGAGCTCAAGTAAAATGGTATACAAAAGTTTGAACACAAATTTTCAAGAGTTATTCAAAAAGATTTTTCAAAATCTTTCAAATTGTGTGTTCAACACTCCCTTCCTCGTTCACTCATTTGATATATTTGTGAGGGGGAGTATAAAGGAAAATGTTTTGAACAAATGAATAATAATCAATTTAAAAGTAGTTGTTGTCAAGTGTGTTTATATCGATAAGCGTGCAAATGGTGAAGATTGTGTCCGGTTACGACCGTTTCCTGAAATTAACAGGATGAGGAGTGAGCAATCTACTGACCATACATTTTTTATATCGACATACTTTGACGCAACTAGGTTTTCAAATTTGTTTAGAACATTCAGAAAGGTTCCAAATCATAATCATGCTATATCCGTTTTCTCCCATGTGTTTTCAAAATCTTATATAGCTTTTTTAATCGCATTGATACAAAATATCAATATGGTATGCTATAATTGAGGGTGGAGAAATGGAGTTAAAATGTTTATCAAAGAAAGATAAATGCTTAAGTGTGTGGAATAACAAAGTGATCTAAAAGACTCAAAGTGCAATCAACTCTTTCCTCCATGTGCAAAATAATTTAGAAAAAAATAATTTTGAATATCGATGCACATGTGTAGGGGGAGTATTTCTCAAAAAGTGAAACTTTCAAAGTGTTAAATGTTTGATTTATATCAACACTTTTATTGGATTTTCAATGGTTTTTATGGTTTCGATCTAAATACCAACAACCAACTACCTCACAATGATACAAGAATAAATAAGGTGGTTAAGTTTAGGTATTATCCCATGACCACCAGAACCAGAGGGATATACCGCAGGGATATTCCATTAGAAAGAATAGGAAGTCCTTAGGTATGATGGAGTGAATTGAATGGGGAATAATGTCAAACTAAGGCATGAGCTATCATCGGAACAATCACAACATGATGATAGTAATGACGTCTTGGTGGACATTGAAGGGGTTGAAGAATGAAAAAGAAAATATATGGATAAAGGGTAAAAAGAAAGAAGCCATCCACAAACATTAGGCAGAAACTGGGTCAATACATAATCTATCAAATATCACAAAGATGATATTTGGTATTGAAGAAAGACATCATAAACCCAGTGATGCAATGCACAATCCTTCCCAACCACTCAAGATTCTCTTAAAAGAATCTTGTTTCATTGAAACAGAGATTAAATGAATAATCTATTAACATCTCACTCCGAGATTGTTGATATTGAAAAGGTGGCAGTTTGCTCCAGCGTCCAATCACAAAAACCAAAACGCACTTGTTGAGTCTAGAGCCAAATGAGATCAAATCATAAATCTCACCTAGGACACAAAAGTACATTTGTATTAAACATCAAAGATACAAAAATTACAAGAGTCGCTTATATGTATATGTGACAGTGCATGTCTTGGTGATATTGCCAGAACATTCAAGAGTGATACTTAATTAAGTATTTCACAATGATTGAATGGAAATCCTACCAGTGCTAACATCAAGCCAACGTTAAACGTAGGTCACTAATTTGAAAATGAATGTTTAATGATTCAATTAGTGTTAACTAGTAATCTAAGTGATCTATTTCCTTGATTCATTCAAGCGAAGTGTTGGATTACCAAGGTTACTTATGATGTCACAATATTGATAAGGGGAGATAGTTGGAATTGAAGCTAGTAGTTATCTCTCATGCTTAGACCGTACTTCACACATGACTTGACTATCGAATATTCAGGCGTAACAAGATTATGATTATGTTTGATGGTCATCCAATATAATCAGGGGGAAGAGAAGTGTTCTAGCTGAATATTTCGATAGAGCGCAACAATTAGGGGGAAGAAATGTGTACATCCGAGACTTAATTGACTTTAGTGTATACAACATAGTGCAACAACTAGGGGGAAGAAATGTGTATACATCATCCGAGACTTAATTGACTTGGAGGATATAGTTTCTTTCTTATGTGAGTTGTTTGTGTGAAGTATGTGCGAACGAATGGTTGTTTATTTAGGGGGAAGCAATTGAGGGAAGATACATTTATGTACAACAACATCAACAACATCTCTACCTTTCAGAAGCAAGAAAACCATCATAATTCATACCTTCATATCTCATACTTAAAGTTTAAAGATACACTTCTGTAACTCTGATAAATCAAAGAACTTCCTCAAATCATCAAGTTATTGGTCAAGACAAAAGTTCTACATGAGGAAGATTGTAAGCTGTCAAGAAAGTATGAGTATGTTGGTTAGAAGCTTCAAAAGATATATCAAGATGGATTCACGATAAAGAATGATGATATGAAAAGATCTCAAAGGCAAAGGAAAAATAGATAATGGAATGATCAAGATCAATATCACTAGAGCATGATTGGAACGAAACCACTATTACACAACAAGACTCAGGACAAACACGCATTAAAGTTCAAAGATCAAAGTCACAAGAGAGATCTCAATGATCATCCTTTAGGGGGAGATTGTTACGAATAAGAAAATGATGATCATTAATGCAATCAAAGAGAGATCTCAATGATCGTCCCTTGGGGGAAGATTGTTAGGAATGATAAAAGTGACAATCTTATTGAGATAGAAGTCTTGTAATAAATAGAAATAATAATATTGTGTAATAGGTAAGTGAAAAGGTCTGTGGACTACAAATAACTGTAGACAAGACTTAGTTAATAGAAAAGTCTAAAAGACAAAGGGACTAATATGGTAAAAAAGTTTAAGAAGACAAGGGCTCCATGATCATATTGTAATTGGGTATAAATACCCCTCCACCACCTCATTTGTGAGGTGTGTCTCTAAGTGTTTCTTAATCTCATTCTATCTTTTCTCTAATCCTCCTCCTCCCTCTTTCTCTGTCTACTTTCTCTCTCTAAACTAAACACTTTATTGCTTATTGATCCTGAATTTCAGACCTAACAGAGATGTTGTGGTTTGATGTTGTTAATTGGTTGTCCTTTTAAATTCAAGTATGTAAATTAAGCCCTTGAGAGTTGTGAGTTAATGGTCCAAAGATTGTCAATGTAAAGCAAATCTCAACTCACAAAACGCAATCATGAACTAGACAAAACGCAGTGAAGAGCCTTAGGCAAAACGCAGTCAAATCTTGAGGCAAAACGCAGTCAAGAAATGAAATGGACAGAGTCTCCCCTAGGCAAAACACAATAACGGTCTTCAATTAGGCAAAACGCAACCTTTCATAAACCAAAACGCAGAGCCAAAATGCAGGAACCAAAACGCAATAGGCAAAACGCAGGACCAAAACGCAATACCCAAGACGCATAGGCAAAACGCAATAACCAAAACGCAGAGCCTATTAAGACAAAACGCAATACGTTGTCCTTCACAAAATGACAAACCGCAGTACTTTCTCTGGCAAATCGCATGAAGCAAAACGTAACCCGCAAGCAAAACGCAATCAAGAACACCCTTCATATAGACAAAACACAGCCAAGAAAAAATCTTCAAACTTTCTTGTAAGCCACGAAATGATGTTAAAACTACCAAGTAATGATGCAAGGGATAGTTCTAAGCCCGAAAGTACAAGTCTTTAACATCTTTAACCACAAACAAAGATCAAATCTTGATTTTTCTTGGTATATTTTTCGAACAAAAAAACAAAAACAACACCACGAATACATTACACCCCTGGTTAGCTCTGATGCCAATTGTTAACCGTAAGATTTCACTAACAAGAGACATGATCCGGAGGTCGGGGAGGATAGAAATAATAAGTTGCCATTTTATTAGAGAGAGAAAGGAAAGAGAGAGAAACACCACACACTTATGAGACAAAGGTTTATCCTCACCTCTCCATGGAAGTATGGAGGGGATATATATAGCCCGAGACACGATCTACTTACTACACTTGACATTTCTAGTCCTTGTGTGTCCGACTAATGTAAACTAATGTAATTCCCTATTAGCCGACATATTTTAAGGCTAACATGTTAGTACTGCTAACATACCATATGTTAGTGCTGCTAGTACTCCCACATGTGCAAAAATTTACTATCGGACGTGAGCGGTGTCTGCAGGTAAACACCGTCTAGGTTGTTACGTAGATAGCAGACTTGAACAACCCACTACTGAATTAGGGGAATACTTACACATTACGCTAACGAGGGTGACAAGCAATAAAACTAGAGAGATCGACTAGGGAGTAGTGCATGATTAGTGTTGAACCACATTTGTTTTAATAGAAGGAGTTTTCCATCAATTTACTTTTCTGCATAACTAGAAGTAGTTTAATTAAGTAGTTTAATCAACCCCTCTTCATTACCTACTTCTAATATAATACCTTTCCCAAAAACATTAACTTTGGCATGAGTCGTAGCCATAAGAGGCATTCCTAGAATAATTGGCATCCTTAAATCTTCGACCATATCTATTATGACAAAATCTACCAGAAAAATAAAGTTGTCAATTTTTACCAGCAAATTTTCCACAATCCCCCTTGGGACATTCCCAGTCTTATTCGCCATTTCGATCATCATATTGATTGGTTTAAGTTTTCCCATACCCAAATCATTATTACTCTAAAAAATGGCATAATGACTTATAATAGCCCTAAATCTGCACATAAGATTACTAAAAGTTAGTTTTTCCAATAGAGCATGGAAGAATGAAACTCCTTGGGTCTTGTTCCTTAGGGGGCAACTGATTTTAGAGAATGGTTGAACATCTTGAGTTCATCTTGACATCCTCATTTTCTGATGTTCTTGGTTTGTTTACCACAATGTTGATAGAAATAATGCCTAAAACGTTATTAATATTTTTCGACCTCTCCACGTTTTGATATATCATAAAAATGTAAAAAACAATTCAATGTAAAAATTAAACGTAAAACAAGCATTAGTAGTAAATTTTATTTTGAAAATTTAAATCACTTAAAGGTATGAATAAATAAATACTTAATGCATTTTATGATCAAAAGAATTTTTTATTCAAACTCACATTTTTTTATTTAAAATGTTGCTAACATTTTTAGTAACTTTTTACAAAACATTTTTCTAATTTAAAAGATTGTTTTATTCAAAAATAATATTTTAAATTCAAATTTTCTACCTTAAAACGGCTTAGAAATGTTCTAGGAAAATACTATCCTTGGAAAAGGATAAAAAAGGGAGGGGGGGAATTTTTATTCAACCTCGTATTTTTTTTATAAAATGTTACAAACATTTTTATAACCTTTACAAAATATTTTTGTATTTAAAAGAAATGTTTTATTCAAAATAAATATTTTGAATTCAAATTTTCTACCAAAAAACGGCTAGAAATATTCCTGAAAACACCTCCCCTTGAAAAGACAAAAAAGGGAGCGTCCTGGCCTGGGCGGCCCCCTTAATTATAAGAGCGGTCCCCTTAATTTTAAGGGGTCCCACACATGAATTAAGGGGGCCGCCCAGACAAAAACGCTCCTCAGTTTGCCTATAAATATTGAACTGTTCCCCACTATTTTTCTTACCTTTTGCACTTATTTTTTTCTGTCTAAAATCAGTCCACACATCTCCTATAATCCTTTGATCATTTAATCTTAAGCTTTTGTTTCCAAGTGATCCAAGCTTAATTCGTCGAGTGTAAGTGAAGTATAGTTGTGAAGCGTAGTGAAGTTGTGAAGCGTAGTAAAGTTGTGAAGCTTAGTGAAGTTGTGAAGTGAAGTGAAGTAGTGAAGTGAAAAGAAGTTGTGTAGTGAAGTGAAGTAGTGAATTTTTGTGAAGTAGTGCGGTTAGTATTTTAGTCCTCAAAATACAAAAGTTGTGATAGATTGGTTATAGCCAAGATTAGAACTCGATATTTGGCTTAGTGTCAGAAATCGGTGTAAGCTTAGTTGTGTACGGTTTTCTCCGCCTAAAGGGAGTTTGTTGACATAGTAAAGAGAACTCTCGAGTTTGGTACTCGGGGAGTGGAGTAGGGCGAAGAGGTGCTTCGTTACCAAACCACTATACATCCTTGTGCTGTGGTTTGATCTTTCTAACTCTTATCTCTTGTCTTTCATATCATTTTTTTACTTACTTATATTGTTCATATTGTGCACATATTAAGATCACATAAAGTTGAATCTAAGTTTTTATAAACAAACTATACATCAAATTAAAAAGTGGTAAACTATTCAACCCCCCTTCTAGTTTTCCACAATTGGTATTAGAAGCCACGTCAAACAAATTTTTTAAAATAAACTGTATTTTAAAACTTGAATCGATCTATGAAATCAGGAAAATATTTAGAAGGGCAATCTATGCAAAGACCACCACTATTTGAAAGTGATGGATTTATTTATTGGAAAATAGATTCGAAACTTATGTGAAATCAAAAGATCTAGATCTTTGGCATATAATTACCTATGGTGATTTTCCTCCAGTTCAAAATAATCCCAAAACTAAAAATGATGAAATTGTACCATTTGATAAACAAAATGATGATCTTAAAAAGAAACTCGCTAAAAATAATGAAGCTAAAATGTTAATTTATAATGCTTTGCCACTCAAAGAATACGAAAAAAATTTATGGGTAAAACGGCAAAAGAAATTTGGGATAATTTACTAATCAATCACCAAGGTAATAGTCAAGTCAAAGATAATAAAATAGATCTTCTTGTTCAACAATATGAACAATTTACGATTCCGGAAGAGGAATCGATAGATAATGATTTTGCTAGATTTAACACTATTATTACTAGTCTAAAAGCACTTGATGAAGGCTTTCTAGCAAGAATTATGTTAGGAAATTTCTTAGGGCACTTCATCCTAAATGGCGCGCAAAGGTTACAACTATTGAAGAGTCAAAGGATTTAACATCACTATCGCTTGATGAACTCATTGGAAACTTGAAAGTTTATGAAGTGATAATAAAAAAAGATCCCGAAATGGTTAAAGGCAAAAGAGAACAAAATATATCTCTTGCCTTAAAGGCTAAAAAGGATTCTAGTGATGAAGATAGTTCGACCTCCGATAGTGAAGACAAAGAATACGCCATGGCCGTGAGAGACTTTAAGAAATTTTTCAAAAGACGAGGAAGATTTGTAAGACAACCACACGATGAAAGAAAGTCATCCCAAAGAAATAAAGATGACAAGAACGACAAAAGCAAAAGAAAATACTTCAAATGTGAAGATCCAATAAGGTATCTTCCGAAACCGAATTCTTTAGTGACGACCTATCATCATTAGATGAAAAAGACTTAGATAGTGAATACAATCGATTATGTAAAATAGGTCTAAAAGTCATGGCTAAAAATAAATCACTAAAACTTATTAGAAATCGATTATAAATTGAAGTATTCAAACTAAAAGATAAACTATCTAAATTAGAAAAAGGTAAAGAGGTTAATGAAGAATATAAAATATATCAAGACCTCAAGTTTGAAAATGAAAAGCTTAAGTAAGAAATCTCTAAGCTTAATCAATTTAATAATAGTAGTCACTCACTTAAGAAAATAATAAGTTTTCAAAAATCATCCGGAGATAAATCCGGTCTAAGATTTAATTTTACCAAAGGATCAACAAGTGAGACTAAACAAGTGAATTTTGTGAAGTCACAAGAAATTAAACCTAAAGAAAAATTAGTTGAATCAAATTCAAGTCCAAGACCAAAATTTATACTTATAAACAATACTAAAATTCTCATTGCAAGCGATGATGAAGTAAAACGTTTATGTAAACCTTCTTTAAAACCCGAAGTTGAATTTACTAAACCCAAAATAAGATCTAAAACTCCTCCTCTAAAAAGAACAAATAATCCTCACCCTCAGTCTAAAACACCACAACCGAAGAGAGATCAAGGTAGACAAACTGACACTAACACCAATCATTCAATGTGGAATTATTCACAACAACTAAACTTTGCTCCATGAGAAAGGTATTCACCCTATACGTATCCGAATCAAATGCAACCTATGTAAAATATGTTCGGGACTAACAATATTGGACCAATGAGACATTGGGGACCAAATGGTTGAGTCGTTATAACACTTAGGTTGAGTTTTTTTTATGAACATTCTTTGGAATCCGACGAGTGAATTAAAGATCATATATTCTCATATTCTATAATGGGATTACCAAAAGATTTCACCTTCAAAGCTTGTTCACTTGAAGATGTTAAAGAAAACACGTTGTAGGCAAAGGTATGTCTTCTTTCCAAATTTCTTAGAATATAGATTATGTGCAAAGTGCTAAATGATTATGTATTATTATACTACAAGTAGTATTTGCTAAACAAAAGAATTATAGTTAATAGAATATAAATTAAGCTTAAGAAAATAGTGTAGTCACTAGAAATGCCATTTGTTGGTTATTTAGAATTAAGTGAAAAGCAAGAAATTGTTCATTATGAACTTTTCTCTCACGTAGTTGAATTAGGATTCTCTACGTACCACATAAAACGGAAATCTTCTATGTCCACATGCAGTGAACTCACATAGATGAAGAAAAGTAAGTTAGTGGGTAATAATTAACATAGAAGTAGGATTAGTTTTACACCATACTCAAGCGCCGGAAAGGCATGACATCAAAACACTATGGATGAAACAAACTCCCTTCGACTACGACATCCTCCTTGACAACATGTCTACAATGAAATACGTCTATCGAAACCATCTTATCGAGATTTGACTCCATTTTTATCTTATCGTCACATAGTAATCATCTCTCTCGCCTCGCAAACACTCTAAATCGTGACAATTAATTATTTCATCCGAAGTAATTAATCTATTCAATTAACAAGAAGTTTATTGAAAACGTCACTAAATATTCATTAAATCCTCCATCGGCTTGACAACTTGATTATCTCATCTGAAATAATCTAAGTATTTTTAATTAGCGAAAGGTTAATTAAAATGTCAATCAAATTTCGTCAATCATCTCTAAACCTCTTCTCGGTCTAAAATTCTTGACAAACCTAAATATTTCATCAGAAATTATTTAAGTTTATTTAATTAAACGAAAAGTTAATTAAATGTGTCAAGTATTTTCTTTTCATCTTCAACGTCATTTTTCGACAACTAGACTATCTTAAATAATATTACTAGTAGCTCCGGACGTATTTTGATAATTGTATATTGACAAAACTAGTCAAAATCAAAAAACCAAGAAAAACTTGGTCGTCAGCTAGGCGGCCCCCTTATCTCTAAGGGGACCGGCCTTGTTAAAAGGGGCGGGCCCTTTATCACTAAGGGGGTCGGCCACTTATTTTCGCCAAACACCCTTCTCCAGCGTTAAACACAATGCCAAACACTCATTCTAGTTCTTCCTTTTCTCCCCGCTGTTGCTGTGACGAAAACCCACTCACCAAAACCACAAAATTCAATCCCCAAACATAAAATCAATCCAATTTCGCAAGAAGCAAACACTAACAACTTGATTAACAACACCTATTGTAAGTTTTTCCATACTTTTCTTATTTGATTTCATCTAATTTTGTTCTTAATCAAAATTGAGTATTTTTCACAATTTTTTGTGTCTTTTATATTTTTGTGATTTGATCTAGAAAATTCATAACT
>BQNB010129276.1:0-19143 GCA_026074375.1 Tanacetum coccineum
AAACTATTTTTATAAAATTTACTATTCATTATAGAAAGTTATGTTTTTAAAACATCTAAAATATGATATAACTTTTAATTATGAGATCGTACTCGAAAGAATCGTTAAAAACGGAACTATAACGAATAAACTACGACGTTTTCGATAATTAAAGTTTATAAAAGTAATTTTATAAACTATGAACAGTAAAAATCACTATTCATCAGTGGATAAATTTGTGAGATATTATAAATCTTTTAATAACGTGAACGTACTCGAAGGAATCACTAAAATCGGAGTTAAAACGAATAAGTTATCGCGATTACGAGTTTACGCTAATTAAGACGTAAAACGACAAATGAGCTGTCATGAACAGTAATTTTACTATTCATCACAGAATTTTAAAAACTTGAAAATGTAATATTTTGATCGCTCGTCTTACTACGAAGACGTGGACGTAAGAAACGCGAGCAACGGGCTTAAAACGACCAAACTAGGTCATTTTTACGAAAAGTATATTTATAAACGATTTCACTTTATAAATATTATTTTACTAAAACGATTAGTCGGTGATTATGCTATATAGAATATTGAGTGGTTATCAAAGTGCTATATTACTAGGGAGTTTCATAATGAGGCCTCTTCGGATGGCGTATCGATGAGTTGTTGGATTTACGATTTAAAGTGTCCTAAACTCCTCGTACGTCATGTCATGACCTCTTTATTTATGATAGCCCGAACGATAGTACGATGTAACAACTATAAGATTATATTCAGTGTTGTTAATTAAAAGTACTCAGTACTTATACAGCCTTAATTTAAATAGGTTGCATTTATCGTCTTGTGTGACGTTTTATCTGAGATTAATTGAGCTATCTGTACTCAAGGTGAGTTCATAGCCCCACTTTTACAGTTTTACTGATTTGATATTATTTGGGGTGGAAACATGCTTGTTTTATAAATTGGACGCAAGTGTTGAAAGTATATTGATTATGTGTTGCCTAAGTAGCGATAACCCTCCTGAGCCCATTATTCATGAACTGTTAATTGCATAGATGTAGTTGTGAATTACATTATGTGAGCGCGAATGATATAAATAGATCTATTGGGATTAACCTCCCCGTTTGGGTGATTAGCTATCACTAGGAACGAACGTTGACCATGTCGGACTTGGATGTTGCGGGTTACAACATCTGTACGGGCAAATAACTGCTAAAATAGCAAATATAGGTTGAGCTTCGGTGTCATGAGCTTAGTGCAACAATAATCTGGTTTTGTGATTGTTGGCATATGTTGTAAACATCACGTGAAAGTCTTGCGGTCCTGCATAATTTAAATACATTAACCTATGAATTCACCAACAATTTTGTTGACGTTTTAAGCAATGTTTTCAGGAGGTCATTAGGCACGAGATGCCAAGGATGCATTGGATAATGTTTTGGATTGTACAGTTAAAGACTTATGTATCATGTTTTGGGAAATATATGTTGTCTTTTGTAACATGAAACAAAGAACAAGTAAAGCTATAAGCTTTTGTAATATATCTTTTAAATCCAATGTATCAGTTTAAACGACTTTTGTGTCGTTCTTATATATATCTTGTGCTGTTGATCTTGAAGTAACATGCCCCGGATCCTTATTCCGCTGCGACCCATTTTGGGGGTGTTACAGAAAATGTACCTAGTAAATTAAACTAGGAATTGTAAAATAGGTTTAAAACTAAATTAAGCTATAACTAATCTATGAATCCACTGAATTTTAAAAGCTTAAACTTATTTAAACTACCTTAATCTTGGATTCAATAGGTCCAACATTATTAACTTATTGTTAATACTGCTGGTGCAATTGACAAGAATGCAAGAACCAAAATGCAAGTAATCTTTGTGGTTACTTCTGCACTTGTTACACTCAATTAGAGTGTTAAGACACAAAATAAGCAAAATCCAAGCCTTGAAGGGCTTGGATCAAATTTTCACAAGCTAAGAAAAGTAGAAAAAGTACCTTGGTGCAGGGATCACCAAATTAAGACCTAAATCTTTCAATTTTGAAATCTAATCTCTAAAATTCTTTCACAATTCATTTTTAACCTGAGTGAGCCTAGAGCAGGGGACACCACTTGCCTATTTACATACCATTTGGTCCGGAGCCTGTTACCGAGTTCTTACCAGGGACGATGAGGTATTCCGGCGGAGGAGCAGCTTATGCCTGCTGCTCTGACTCACCATCATTCAGTCACCTGGGTACTATACCGGAGTCCCGACCATGAGGAGGACCATAGTGGAGGTGATGAGGTGGATCCTGAGGAGGATCCAGCCGGACTATCCTGTGTCAAGAGAACGAGGACGATGATGATGATGATACGGAGGAGGAGGAGCACTTAGCTCCTGCTGACCCTGCAGCTGTTGCTTATTCAGCTGACCAGGACCCATACATTGTTATCGCGTCTCGGGCTAGGATGTCCATACGACCCCATGGCCAGGGGCACCGTTTCTCTCTCGGGAAGTTGCTTGGAGAGAGTGTTAGCCTTACCTACTCACCACACCATCACCTCTCTATCCATACTCTTCACCAATTCCTCAGATTCCCCTCTCCACCATTTACACTATACCTCTCCTATTAGCCCTACATCTATGTTGAGGATCTTAGGATTCCCGAAGCGTGTGGGATTAGACAGAGAGATGCACTACCATCTCCGATTCATGAGACTGAGATTCCTGAGATGTGGTTACCGCTTCGTAAGAGGCTGTGTCGTACTACTCCTGGTCCTGGATACGAGGTCGGGGAGAGTTCGGCAGCTGGGACTGCTAGGCAGGTTGGACCTACCTCAAGCTAGGGCGACCTTTATGGATTTGCTGGATCGTTAGAGGCCGCTCCAGGACGCCGGATGTCTAGAGAGTTAGGCTATGGTATTAGGGATACTTGGGATGACCTTGTAGGAGCCATCCAGGAGATTGCACCGACCACCCTAGAGGGGGTCAATCAGAGAGTTATTGAGTTAGCTACTACTGTTGACGAGGAGGATGAGATCATATATTCTCAGCTGGATGATGCACGGTATGACCGAGCTCTACTTAGAGCCCGAGTCAACATGTTGGACGGGGATAGGCCATTCCATAGGCGCACTGCCATTCTGATGGAGGAGGAGGCCCGATTATCTCGTGCCGCTTGGGCACAGTCGATGGATGCTTGCGATCAGGTACATTCCGAGGGCATATTACTTCGGACTACGGTCATAGCTCAGCAGTCCGAGATCGTTGAGTTGCAGGCAGCAGACCGTAGGAGACAGACGGTGATTTCAGAGCTGCTGGGGAAGCAGACTATCGGAGACAGAGACAGTTAGTGGAGGCACTAAAGATAGTAAAGAGCCTCAAGACTCAGATTGATCGAGCTGCAGACATAGCAGGGACCCTGCTAAGGAATCTGCAAAGCGCAGAGCTAGGAATACAGAGTGAGGCAGTAGCTAGTTCTTAGATGGATTATGATTGTTAGGCTACTATACAGTATGTTAAGTTATTATGGGTTATTCCCAGCTAGCTGTACAGTATAGATCTTTTGTTTTGTCTAGCTAACTCTGTTTAGATCTTTTAGTTCATATACGGCTAATTTGTTCAGCATACTAAGTATTTCGTGTATATCATCGGCTTAGGTATGGCTTTAGGTGATTTTTGTTCTTGTAACCATAAGTTTTTGAGTGATTAGTTGTAATTAAACCTAAGCATGTATTATTTTCACCAAGTTATTATATGAAAGGATGGATTATGTTTTATGGAAATCGAAATTATTAGAGTAAATGTCGTTCTATGTTAATTTAAATTCTGTTGTGATTCGCCATGTGTTGTGTGATCTCGTTTTGATGTATACATGGGTTATGATTAAGATTTTTGAAATATACGGGTATTATGTTTTTCTTGTGTGTGATTTAGAAAATGGCACCAAAGAGGAAGGCCCACGAGGTTAAATCCCGGTACAACTCCCCCACCAGTCACAGACCCTACTACCACCACTTCGGTCACCAGTGCCCAACTGCAGGCCATGATCGGACGAGGGTTTGTCAAGCTGTGGTTGCAGCAGTGCTACGACCCGATTAATGGCGATGATAGCGCATACTCGGGAACAGGTGTGAGAGGGTTTGAACGCAATGTGGCAGGAGTGACCTATTCAGACTTCTGATATGTCAAACCTTATTCTTCAAGGGGTACAGAAGGAGTGGTACAGCTTCACCCAGTGGTTTGAGAGGATGGATACGTGTTTCGCATAAGTAACTGCACCGTGGAGAATCAAGTGAAGTTTGCCACTTGTACTCTTATGGGAACTGCTCTAACATGGTGGAACTCACATGCTAGGACAGTGACTAATGATGTTGCGTATGCGATGACGTGGTCTGACTTGAAAAAGAAGATGACAACTAAATATTGTCCGAGGAATGAAATCAAGAAGATTGAGGCAGAATTGTGGAACCTAAAAGTACAAGGCACCGATGTGGTAGCCTACAACCAACGTTTCCAGGAACTGGCATTGCTGAGTGACAGGATGTTCCCTGAAGAGACTGACAAAATTGAAAGATATGTCGGTGGGATGCCTGACCTGATTTACTAGGTGTTTGTGGCATCGAAGCCAAAGACCATGCAGGAGGCTATTGAGATGGCAACTGAATTGATGGATAGGAGGATTAACACTTTGGCTGAGAGACAGACAGAAAACAAGAGGAAGTTTGAAGACACTCCTCGAAATAACCAAACCCAACAACCAAACAAAAGGCAGAACACAGGCAGGGCTTATGCTGCCGGGAGAAAGGTGACAGGGTACACCGTTATTTATGACCTTTTTGAGGGGGCTAACCCGATGTCCCAAGTGTAACTTCAACCATTACGGTCCTTGTACACCAAAATGCACTAACTGCAAGAAGCTTGGCCACCTGGCCAAGGACTGTAGGAGCCGGCCTGCAACTGCAAATAACAACAACAACCCGAGAGCCCAAGGGGCAAATACAAATGCCATCGTTTGCTTTGAGTGTGGGACTCCAGGCTACTTCAGGAACAACTGCCCCAGTGGAAGAACAAGAATCAGGGAAATGGTAGCGGTGTAGCTAGGGCTTATGCAGTGGGAGTTGCAGGGCAAAACCCAGACAACAACGTTGTGACGGGTACGTTTCTCCTAAACAACCGTTGTGCTTCCATTTTATTTGATACTGCGTCGCTGATAGAAGTTTTGTTTCTACTCAATTTAGTACTTTGATTAATATAGCCCCCACACTTTAGATCCATGGTTAGAACGTTGAATAGCTGGATGGTTAGAATAATTTTGGTGTAAATACGGTATTACTGGGTTTGCACGTTAAATTTTCTGAAACCATCGTTTCTCGTCGGACCTAAGGAATGTTGAAATGAGGTCGCTTATGACGTCATAATTGGCATGGGACTTGTTGACGAAATACCAGGCCGTTTATTGACTGTTGCCTAAGAAGATAGTTCGTATTCCTTTTGGGAGCGGAAATCTTAATTTTTCATGGAGACGTGAAGTGAAATAAACGCTGGGACTCGATTAAACATCATCTGTGCACCAAGCCAGGAAGTATCTGCTGCAAGGATGTCACGTCCTTTTTGGACAATAATTACCGTCTAAGGAGACTGGAGACAAGTCGAGAGAAGCAACTGCAAAGATGTACCGATCGTCAAAATTTTCCTCCGAAGTATTTACCTGAGGACTTGCCCGGTTCTTCACATCCATACCAGACAAGTAGGAATTTCACAAATTCTGTTTCTAGTAATGTGCTGCACTGTAGCAGCGGGCACCTTATCCGATTTTGGCCCCATCAGAATGGACAGAATTGGCGGATAATACAAGAGCATTTACGGACAAAGGCTTTATAAGACCTAGGTTGTCACCATGGGAAGCTACAGGTTCTATTCGTTAAGAAGAAAGAGGATCGTTAGAATGTGCATTGTTATCGGGAACTAACAAACTAACGGTGGAAGACCGTTATCCGCTACCGAGAATGATGAACTTTATTCGGATCAACTTTCAAGGGTCGATGTTCTACTCAAAATCGACCTAAGGTCAGGTTATCACCAATTGAGGGTTCGAGAAGAAGACATCTCAAAGACTGCCTTCAGAACTCGATATGGACATTATGAATTCCAAGTTATGCCGTTTGGTTTGACCAACGCACCTGCTGTGTTTATGGACCTCATGAACCGAGTGTGCAAACCTTATCTGGACAAATTCGTAATTGTCTTTATTGACTATATTTAGATCTATTCATGAACAAGCAAGAGCACGAAGAGCATCTGAGATATATTGGTATTGTTAAAGAAAGTGAGTTGTATGCAAAATTTTCCAAGTGTGAATTTTGGATTCCCAAAGTACAGTTCCTCGGTCACGTGATTGATAATAAAGGCATTCATGTGGATCCAGCCAAGATCGAATCCGTTAAAGATTGGGCATCTCCTAAGACACCAACGGAGATTCATCAATTTTTAGGTCTTGCTGGGTATTATCAGTGATTCATTGAAGGGTTTTCAAAGATCGCCAAACAATGACCAAGTCACTCAAAAGAAGGTCAAGTTTGAGTGGGGTGACAAACAAGAAGCAGCGTTCCAGTTATTAAAAGGCAGACAGTTTTGTAGTGAACAATTCTGGCTTTACCGTAGGAAGTGATGATTTTATCGTATACTGCGATGCTTCAAAGAAGGGTGTGGAGGCTGTGTTGATGCAAAAGAGAAAGGTAATTTCTTTTGCATTCACGCCAGTTAAAGATCCATGGATGAGAACTATACTACTAATGATCTAGAACTTGGTGCACAGTTGTGTTTCGTTGAAGTCTTTGGAAGGCACTATCTGTATGGTACCAAGTGTTCGGTGATCACTGATCATAAGAGTTTACAGCATTATTGTAATCACAAGGGAGAATTTGTACATGTGACAACGCGTGGTTTAAAGTTGCTTAGTGATTACGATTGCGATATTCGTTATCACCCAGGGAAAGCAAATGTCGTTGCTGATGCTTTGAGCAGGAAAGAACGGGAACCACCGTTAAGAGTTCGAGCTTTAGTCATGACTATTAGCTTGGATCTTCCTAAGCAAATCTTGAATGCCTCAGACTGAAGCACGAAATACCATGGAGAACATTAAGAATGAGGATGTTGGAGGTATGCTGATTGACAAATGTAAATATCCAGAGGCAATTAGAACGGAAAAGTTGGAACCTCGTACTGATGGAACCCTATGCCTCAATGAGCAGGAGTTGGTTACCTTTGTTATGGCACGGATTTACGGGACTGGGATCATGCCGAGTCCCACAAGTCAAAATATTCTTCCACTCCAGGTTTCGAGAAAATGTATCAAGACGTAAAGAAGCTATATTGGTGGCCCAATATGAAAGCTGATATCGCCACCTATGTTAGCAAGTGCTTGACCTGTGCTAAGGTCAAGGCCCGAACAATCAGAGGACTATCGGTTTGTGGTTACAACCCGAGATACCTCAATGGAAGTGGGATAATATCACGTGGATTTTGGCACAAAGCTTCCTAAGTCATACATAGGGTATGACACATTTGGGTTAATAGTTGACCGTCTTACAAAGTCGCAATCTTTATACCCATGAAGAAACTGACACCCCTCTGGAGAAACTAGCGAGAATGTATCTAAAGGAAGTAGTAACAAGGCATGGAATACCGGTCTCGATTATTTGTGATCGTGACCCTAGGTTCGCATCAAATTTCTGGAGGTCACTTCAGAAAGCTTTGGGTACAAGTTTAGATATGAGTACGGCATATCATCCGCAAACTGACGGACAAAGCGAGAGAACCATTCAAACTCTCGAAGATATGCTTAGAGCTTGTGTGATCGACTTTGGAAATGGTTGGGTTAAACATTTTCCATTGGTCGAGTTTTCATACAATAACAGTTATCATGCTAGCATTAAGGCTGCACCCTTTGAAGCACTTTACGGTAGAAAATGTCGCTCGCCTGTTTGTTGGGCTGAGGTTGGAGAAGTTCAACTCACCGGTCCAGAGATAGTTCAAGAGACGACTGAGAAAATCATTCAAGTTAAACAAAGGATGCAAGCCGCTCGTGATAGGCAAAAGAGCTACGCTGATTTGAAGCGTAAACCGATGGAGTTTGAGGTTGGAGATAAAGTGATGCTTAAGGTTTCGCCTTGGAAAGGGGTTGTACGTTTTGGCAAACGAGGGAAATTAAATCCCAGGTTTGTTGGACCTTTCAAGGTAATAAAAAGGGTTGGAGACGTTGCATACAAGCTCGAGCTTCCTGAGGAGCTGAGCAGAGTTCATAATACATTTCACGTGTCCAACTTAAAGAAGTGTCATGCCGACGAACCCTTAGCCGTTCCGTTGGATGGACTTCATTTTGATGACAAGCTTCAGTTTGTCGAGGAACCTATAGAGATCACAGATCGTGAAGTTAAACGGTTGAAGCGAAGCCGTATCCCATTAGTCAAGGTTCGATGGAACTCCAAGAGAGGTCCTGAGTTTACATGGGAACGTGAAGATCAATTCAGAAAGAAATATCCACACCTCTTCACCAAGAATGCACCGTCGTCAAGTGCTGCGTGATAAGCCTTGAGGACAAGGCTCATTTAACGGGGGGAGACTATAACACCTCGTGTTTTAGGTCATTGTATGACATTATGTAATTCACAATTTATTTTTAGGGTTTTACGCGTTTGCTCTTAAACCGTAAACGTTAAGTTAAATCGCGTAAACTAAAAATGATCATTCAATGTAAACGGGCATTAAACAAATTAATGTTTAACATCAAGCAAGTGTTTATGTTGTATGAGGATAACTATAACTTTGTTCCATCTTTTTTTATCGGTAGTAAATGCTTAGTTTCGTATATAAATGAGTTTTAGGCATACCCGGAAGTTCTAAAACCTAACTACGCCTAAACGAATACCCACGATTATACCCAATACTCAAAATAATAAAAATAACATCTTATATATACATATATATGCCGAATTTTAGAGGATAGAACCAAGACTTTTCAAGTATACATAATATCTAGATATTTATGAAATAAACTCTTACACCTTTATCAACTTGACATGTTAACTTTAAACTAGGGTTAGAAAGTAACCATGGTTAAGTTAAGGAGATATTTTTACTATAAATACCCATGCATGCATAAGTAAAATTCACCTTAAATCTTTACATGCAAAATTCATTTTATTCCTCCCTTGTATACACCAAAACTCACGGCACAATATAGCACCAAACCAAAAACCATACTTTGATTTTCTAAGATTATTACAACCTATTCACAACAACTTAAACGGTTTTCTAAGGTTGTTTGCATGCATTGGTTCATCATTTGCAAGTAATATGAAGTAAAAGGAAAGATTAGGGTTTTTGGAAACCTAAGCTAGGGTTTTAAGCTTGAAAGCTTTGTTTCTTCGAATCTAAACGGGTGTAGAACTTATTTCACATTCTTACATATCCACTAAGGTTTTTTAATTCCTTTATACTTTATTTCTTATGATTTTAGTGTTTTTTTTTAAAACATGTTAATTCATAGACATAATTCACCACGAATTGACTTTTAAATGTATAAAATGGGTTTTTATTTGAGTTTATCAATTTATACACTTATTCTCATGTCCTAATGTTATAAATATCATGGGAAAATAGATCTATAAAGATGTTAACTTATGGTTTAAGTATAAACATGTTTAAGGACTAATTAGGGTTTTAAAGTTATCTAATGTAAATACTAATGAAAACAATGAAAGTAAAAGGGTTGAACTTGTTACAATGAATTTACAAGGACTAGGGATGATATTGGATATTATTATAAGTACCACATATGTAAAATATGGTTACAAGAGTTTTTATAATAAACTACTAAAGAAAATGATACATAAAACAAGTTTTTATAAAGTTATACACTTAAATACATATGGGCTGTTTAAAATTCGAACTTAGACAGTAGGTAATGATATTTTATAAAAATAATACGCCTCATGACGATTCCATAATGATAAGAAACTCGAAAAAAAACCGTCTATAACGAAATGATACGTTTTAAAAAACGAGTTTACGACTTTATAATACTTTTATAAAACTATTTTTATAAAAGTTACTATTCATTACAGCAACTTTTATTTTTAAAACATCTAAAATATGATATAACTTTTAATTACGAGATCGTACTCGAAAGAATCGTTAAGAACGGAACTATAACGAGTAAATTACGGCATTTACGGTAATTAAAGTTTATAAAAGTAATTTTATAAACTATGAACAGTAAAAATCACTATTCATCAGTGACCCATCTTTATAAAATATAATACATCTTTTAATAACAAAAAAACGTACTCGAAGGAATCACATAAAATGGGATTAAAAACGAATAAGTTTATTACGATTACAAATTTACGCTAATAAAAACCTAAAACGACAAACGAGCTGTTGTGAACAGTTAATTTTTACGATTCATCGACAGATCTTAAAAAATATAAAAATGTAATATTTTGATCGCTCGTCTTACTAAGAGCGTGGACGTAAGAACGCGAAGCAAACGGGCTTAAAACGACCAAATGTAGGTCATTTTTACGAAAAGGGTATTTATAAACGTTTTCACTTTATAAATATTATTTTACTAAAACGATTAGTCGGTGATTATGCTATATAGAATATTGAGTGGTTATCAAAGTGCTATAATACTAGGGAGTTTCATAATGAGGCCTCTTAGGATGGCGTATCGACGAGTTGTTGGATTTACATTTAAATTTCATAAACTCCTCGTTACGTATGTCATGACCTCTTAATTATGATAGCCGATACGATAGTACGATGTTGTGTAAACAACTATAAGTTTATATTAATGTTATTAATTAAGTACTCAGTACTTATACGACCTAATTTAAATAGGTTTGCATTATCGCTTGCGTGACGTTTATCTGTGATTATTTGGGCACTATCTGTACTCAAGGTGAGTTCATAGCCCCACTTTTACTAGTTTAATGATTTACTATTATTTGGGGTGAGAACATGCTTTGTTTTATAAATTGGACGCAAGTGTTGAAAGTATATTGATTATGTGGTTGCTAAGAGCGATAACCTCCTGAGCCCATTATTGAAATGTCAATTGAAGATGTAGTTGTTAATTGCAATTTTGTCGAGCCGTAGATGAGATAAATAGATCTATTGGGATTAACCTCCCCGTTTGGGTGATTAGCTTCACTCGGGATACGAACGGTTTGGGACCATGATAATTTGCTTAATTGTTTATAAATTACCGGGATTTTGCCTAATAAAAAGCATTTAAATGCCATAAAGTATAGGATATGTGTGCTTTTGTGTCTAATTGTGCAGGAATAGGATTAGAAGACAAAAAAGAAGCAAAAATGATCAAAAAACCAACAAGAAACGGGAAAAAGACAAGAGTCAAGGCATGAGTGAAGAAATAGCCAGAGATCACAGCCGGATCAGCCCGACACAGCAAGAAAGTCAAAGACCCAAGATAAAGTCAAAGGGCCAAGAATGACAAGTATTCAAAGATTCAAGGGCTTATGTGAAGTTTTGAAGATCAAGGGCTAAAGTTGCTAAAGGTGGAAAGTTGTTTTGTAAAGAGAAAAAGGGAAATATGAAACATAAGGGCCAAACCTGCCATTCTTAAACTTGATTTAACACTACTACTTGGGCGGTGAATCACAAGGACGAGTTCTGCCAACCTTTCAAACCTTCAAACAAATGCCCCGCTTAACTCGCAACTACCCAACCTCCCACAACAGAATTTCCCGCCCAAATTCTCACAAACCCAACTTCGAAAATTACCTCCCCCGCTCCTTTATAAGCCCTCAATCCGGTTCATACACTCCCCCCAATCACAAACAAACACGTGGCACTTCCCTATTGGCCAAGACACCTCACTCCTATGATCAAACGGCTTATATTCTCCCACAAATGATCGACAGCTAGGATTCAAGGGATCATTCTAGAAATCTTCCTCATCTTCACCTCTTCTCTATAAATAGAGTGTTAGGACATCATTTTTCAGTAGTTGTTTTAGTTTTAAAAATTCTATTTTGTAATTTCTTCAATTTTAAGCACTTTGTTCAAACATTTTCGTTTTAAGCTCTAATTACTTGTACTCTTGTTCATTCAGTTTGTACTACATCTTTTTAGCAATAATAACTCAATTTTCAAGTATTTGTTTGCTTTGATTTCAATTCTAAGCTCATTTCACCAAATAAGCTTTAAAATATGCTCGTTTGTACTTATTGATTTTAATAAGCTCATATTTTAGTAAAAGTTTATGGTTTTGAAGCTTTAATTTCATCTGTTTAACTCATTTACAATGTAAATGATCATTTGAGTTCATAATTTCAAATTTGGATTGTTCACAAGGAGTATTAAGCATCTTTTAGCTTATTGAGCTAAAAGCTTGGGTTTAGAGACTTTGGAAGTCACTTAGGTTCACACAATTTGAGGCCATCACTCTACTTGAGGGGGCTCATGTTTGATAGATCATTATTTTTCAGGTTCTACTCCTTTAGATTCAAAATTAGCTTAAAAGTAGCTTTTATATTTGCATATTTCTCATCAAGCTTTGCTTAATTCTCTTCTTTATAATGTTGTTTAAGTTTGTTATTAGCTGTCTTTAGGTATTCTAAGATTTTAGTTGGATAATCCACTTAATTTTCAATTTGTCATAATAGTAGTTAAAGCCTAGTGAGTAAGTAGCCTTATTTTTCCTAATAAGATACTAATTTTACAGCTTCAAATAGCTTCATTAGTTTCAATATTAGTAGAAGAGATAAAATGTTTTTTTAGGAATATTAAGCTTGAAAAGAGTTTTTAAGTACAAAAGTAGCTTGGACAGTTTTTCTAAGGTGTGTGTTTGGATTAGTCGTTTATTTGCCTCAAAAAAGTAAAGCATTTTGTTAAATCTTTACATTCAGTTGAGTTTGTTTTTTTCAGTCATTTAATAAAGGATTTACAAAGGTTTTGAGAGTTACATTGTTAAATTGCAAAATTTAGAGCTTATAAACCTTGTCTTTGCACCAGGGCATATTTCAGTCAATAGACTTTTAGATTTTAGGATTTTAATAAGAGTATTTAGAGGCCCAAGTTGATTTCTTAGCACATGAGGTTTTCATTGAGTGAACGTGTTAGATTCAAAATTCTAGGCTTAAATCTTTGTGCAAGACAATTGCACCTAGCTGCAACACATCAGCAAAGCACACAGGCATATAGCTTGACTTTTCATTTTACTCTTTTTTTATTTTCTATTTCTATGAAAACTTTGCAAAATCCTTATACCTAGGTAGATTATAAATAGTTAGAGTAGCTTATTTCTTTAATCTCAGCATTTATAGTTTACAAATAAGCTATTTAGTTTACTTTTAAAAAAGCTAAAAAACAGTTTCATTAAGACTTTGCTCTTTTTCATCTTAATTTTCTTCCTTAAGTTGTTAACTCTAGGTAAATTTTAGCTTAAAACCATTTAGTACACATCTTAGGCATTAAATAGCATCTTTTAGTTTCAATTTTCATTAAGTAATAAGCTCAAAATAAGCTCAAATCCAAAAACCTAGTCAAAAGCATACTTTCTGTGACAGCAATCTATTTGCTTATTTTCTAGCTTATTCCTTCGTTAAAAGTCCTAAGTGCTTTTGTTAAAGTTGTTAGAAATAAGCTGTTGAGTAACTTTGTAGTTTTAAGTTTTGTCTGAAAATCATTTTTTAATAAGCAAAAATAAGCCAAATTCGTAGGGTCTGTTTGGTAGTTTTCTCATAGTTAAGGGGTACCCGTTTTCTCTATAGTGTAAAATTTCCAATATTCGCCCGCCTACCCTGTTCTTTCCCTTTGTACCATTTCTACCCTGTCTTTTCTAGAAAAATAATTAGGTTTAATATTTTTCAATTTAGTTTTATTATTTAGGGTTCTTAGTTTTAATTACACAAATTAGGTTTCAATTGAGTTTTTAAAATTGGGGCTTTTTGTTCCATAATTTTTCTGCACATTTTTAGAGTTTAAAAACCATTTTTTTTATATTTTTAAGATTTAAATTGTATTTGTTTTCTTAAATGTCGCATTTTATTTACTTTCGTAATTAGTTTAATTTGTTAATTAGTTGTTTAGTGTGTCCTCTTAATTTTAGTTGCGTAAAATATATCACAAAATATCTCTTATCTTATTCAAATCAATCATTTCCCGAACGATGGATGTGGTTTCCATTGAATGAGTCGTTGGGGGTGAAAACGCCCGGGTGATCATACTTACCGGTAAATCATACGGTTATTATATATTTTATTATTATAATATATTTTTTGAGAGTGAATTTTATCCGGTATACTGTAACTTTCTTAATTTACTCTCGGGATTTATATTATGTTATAATTATTATTTTAGGTATATAAAACTACGAAATCAGTTTTGGCGCCGCTGCCGGGGACTTGTGTAAGCGATTCCTTCGTTTCGAGTTTGTGAATTTGGTTTTGAAGATCCTTTCGTCTCGAAGTTTTAAATTTTTTGTCATAAATCACCAAAAATCCAAAAAAAATTAAATTAAAAATATTAAAAAGTAACAAATATTTTCTTTTTTTTTTTGATTAATTATCATATTAAAAAAATAGAAAAATCAAAAATATAAAAAAATTGTCTTAATTCAGAAAATAAAATTCACCAAGTTGGTAACCGAACACCAACAAATAATATCTTCTATTGAGATATTATCATTTCAATTTCCGGTGAACTTGCAATTGTTCCCAAATCGTAATCAAAGATTTAACACTTGCCTTTTGTGTCTCTACCAAGTACGGCTCACCTTGAAAAGCAATTTTCAAGAGCTACCGTGAAGTAGTTGATTATTTGGTTTAAGTCTCTTTCGTGTAACCGTTAAATTTAAAAAAAAAAAAATTAGTGTAAAGTTTTGCTTTTTAATTGTTAGTTTTTCTTTTTATGCGCACTCGTTCGCAATCTCGTAGACGTCGTCAACAACAAACTCTTTCGGAAGATCCAATTGTTGAACAAAACGTTGTTCCAATGGCCGACAATCGAACAATGGCCCAAATGTTACAAGCACCTATCGAAGGGTATGAAGATGCTATAGTTGTTCCACCAATCAATGCTAACAATTTCGAGCTTAAGCAACCTTTAATCAATCTTGTGCAAAGCAACAAATTTACGGGTAGACAAGATCCCCACAATCACCTTCGATTTTTTAATAAGGTCACTTCAACGTTTAGACATCCAGAAGTTCCGAATACTTCGGTTATTAAGCTTTTGCTTTCCCTTTTTTCTCTAGACGGTGAAGCCCCGAGATTGGTTTAGACAAAGATCCACCAAGATCAATTCTCACGGTGGGAAGACCTTGTTTCAATAATTCATTAAACCAATTATTTTCCACCTTCAAAAACCATTAACTATCAGGAAATGAGATCATTACTTTTACCAAAAAAACCAAAGAAGCCTTTTTAATGAAGCTTGGGAACGTTTTAAAGGACTCCTTCGTCATTGTCCTCACCATGGCTTTTCGTAACTCCACCAAGCGATACTTTTCTACAATTCTTAGGGTGAATTCAACGATCAAGATCCTTAGATTCTGCAGCAATGGTGGCAATTTCCTTGGACTAAATGCCTCAAGATGGCTTTTAGCAATTATTGAAAGCAAGTTCAAAAGTTCGTTACTCAGAAGTCGTGCTAATGATTCAAGAGTGAGTACGGATGCTCCTCTTTCTAATTCTTCATCTTCTAATAATTCTTTCGATATGCAACAAATAGCCGCTTCTCTCGAGGATAAGATGACTATCAAGATGAACCAAATGATGAATCAAATGAAAGCTTTAGTTGTTATAACCTGCACCGTCCAAAGCGAGTTGAGGAAGTATGTGTTTCTTGTGGATCAAATCACAATTTTTATACCATTGTCCGTATTAACCGAGGATTGAAGGAGGAAACGTTTTTCCCGTTTTTCACTGCAATATCCAACTATTCAACAAACCGCAAGCCGTTGGAAGTTTCTCCAAGAACCAACTTCCAAATTTGGCAAGTCAAATGAAGAACCACCAGGTTTTAAATTCCATAACCAAATGTCCAAACCAACCAAAACCGTTATTCAAGGACCAATTCTAAATTTCAACCAAAACCGTGGAGGAGGAAACTTTGATACAAACCGTCCAAAACAACCAGAATCAAGTTTATCAATCTTCCACCATATCAACACCAACCAACCAACCACCAATCAATCAAGTTTTACCTTACAAACCTCCAAAGAATAGTGTTTTGTAAACAAATTTTGAAAATACGTCAAGGAAACGAGTGCGAGTTAAAGAATGTTCAAAATCAAGGTCAAAATTTGCAGAATCAAATGGCTAATGTTACAAGTTTGTTGACAAGTCTTTGTGATAATTTCAAAAATTCAGCCTCTACTTCAAATTCAGGAACTCTTCCAAGTCAAACCGTAACTAACCCTCGTCAGCAAATTAATGCTATCACCACAAGGAGCGGTAAGACTTTGGAAGAACCTTCGATTCCTCTTGTTCCTACACCAGATGTTTCAATTCCCCAGAATGAACCCAACCCGGAGACGTCAACGGAAAAAGTGCAAAATCCAAAATTGGAAATTACCGCACATGTCCATTTCGGGGGAAGAAGTTCCATTTTCATTGAAAATCTCAAAAAACAAAGCAAAAAAGAAAACCGTTAGTCTTGATCCTAATCCTAATTCGTACCCATCTAAACTTCCATATCCCGAGAGAATGAAAGTGAGAGAACACGGATAAAACCAAGTGTCAACATAGTCCGGTTCTTGAAAATGTTCAAACAAAACTTCGTTTGAGATTGGATTGAAGAGATCTTGTCGAAATGCCAAAGTTTAACAAATGGTTAAGCTCGTTGCTAAGAAACAAAGAGAAGCTTGAGGAGATCGCTATCACAACTGTGAATGCTGAATGTTCCGCTATCATCATGAACAAAGTCCCCGAAAAGCTCGAAGATCCGGGAAAATTTCTTATCCCATGTGCTTTACAAGAACTCAAAAGGACTAGTGCTTTAGCCGATTCAGGAGCTAGCATTAATCTTTTACCTCATTCTATCTACAAGAAACTTGAGCTTGAAGCTTTGACTCCTACTCGAATGACTCTCGAGCTTGCCAATCGTTCCATTTCTCACCCGATGGGCATAGCCGAGGATGTTGTAGTTAGAGTCGATGGTTTCACTTTTCTTGCGGATTTTGTGGTGGTTAATTTTGAACCCGACCCGAGAGTGCCTATTATTTTAGGAAGACCCTTCCTTCGAACCGCAAAAAAGCTAACTCATTGATTTGATATTATACGAGGAAAAATTAACTTTAAGAGTAGGAAAAGATGAACTTGTTTACTATGCCGATAAATCTGAGAAAAACAAGGAAAAGAATTTTGTTCATGCCATTTCTGTTATCGATTTTTCAAAAGATGATCCGTTTAGTGGCAGTACCACTACTCATTCTGATGATCCTTCTCCTAGTTCTTCTCCGGTGAAGACTAGTGATAATTTTGTGAAGTTCGCGATTGAACTTGGCTCCCTCTTGATTCGTTACCACCGGGTAATGATGATTCAACTCTTAGATGGACTTGCTGAGGAATGTTCAAGAAGATGTCGAAGATTTTTTAAAAATTCCAACGTTTTCCCGATAAGCTAGTCTTTATCAAACCTCTCTATCAAGGACAAGGGATGAGTGTTTTTTGCTCTGAAGACAGATAATGATGAGATCGATGATTTTCTAGCTATAGAAGTATCTTCTAACTTAGAGGAAGGATATTTCGATTCAGAAGGAGACATAGCTTTTCTTGATAATCTACTTAGTGATGATGATTCCCATAATCTCGATTCCAAAGTGACTTCCGATCATGAGCCAGAACAGAATGAATCTTCAATTACTTTTTCTCCAAGGAGTGATCCTCTTCACCATGAGTTCGCCGGTGAACCTTTCAACACTTCATGCGAGGAATGATCGTGAAATTTGAGGAATTCTTAGTCTTCATAGACTGTGCTTAATGAAATTTCATCTTCCAGGGAAAGTTTTCATCAAAATTCAGTTATCGGAGTCTCGTCCCCATGTCTCCTATCCGCGTTGAAGGATAGTGGCCCACTCAAGAAGAGGGATTTGATTTTCTTCTTGTTCCAACTAATTTAATTTCGCCCTGGTGTTGAAGATGATGATTCCGAAGATGAAGTTAATGAGTCACCTAACCTTGATCACCAAGATGATCCGTCAATTCCTCGACCTCCACCGGAACCTCCGGATATTGAGAAATGTTTTGAACCCAAAACGGGAATTTTTGATAATCAAAAAGAGTTTAAGGGTTTTTTCTACATCTCTTGATTTTATTGGACCAGTATTCTACCCACCCTTGTTTCAGATTTACCCTTCATTTCCTCAATTGTCTCCTTCGAGAATGAAGACACCATTTTTGACCCTGGCATAGTCACATTTCTAAGAGCCGGTGGCATTTTCTAAACAGTTTCTTGTTCTAAGTATTGCTCTCCCTAAGAACAACTAAATTCAGGGATCGAGTCGAGCTTGCGACTCGGTAATCAAAAACAAAGCCGCTTCGTGGGAGGCACCCCATGCTTATCCTTTTCTTTTCATTTTCTTTTTATCTTTGTTGCTTCCCCAAGGACAAATTAATTCGGGGGCGAGTATAGCTTGTACTCGGTTAACAAAAACTAAGCCGTTTTAGAGATGTTTTTGAGCTAACAATGTAAAAGAAGAGAGGAAGCTTGTTCTTTTTCGTCTCTTGTTGGTTGTTTGTGATTTTTGTCTAGGTTTTCCGGATTTTGGAAGCTTCATGGTTCAAAAATTGTGGAAGGACAAAGCAATTCCCACAATTTCCATCGATGGTCTCCAATCTTCTCTTCATAAAGTGGGAAATCTCTTATCCTTGTCTTTATCGAACTAACATCTATTCTTTTGGCATGACCATAGAATTTTTGTTAAAGATTCCTTTTGACCCTTATTTTTAAACTTTGAGGACAAAGTTTCATTTTAGTTTGGGGAAGGATATCTTCGATATTGACTTGCACTTCACGCAACCTTGTTTGAATTTGAATTACCTTTTTGAGAAAAAGTGAGAAATATTTTAATTTTTGCTTACAAGAAAAGCTCAAAAGAAGCTTAGTTTGGAAAAAACACCTCTTTTTGGTAGTCCGTTGGTGA
>BQNB010129277.1:0-15676 GCA_026074375.1 Tanacetum coccineum
AAGAATCAAGATTACGAGCTAAAGTCAAAAGTCCAAGACATATAATGCTAGGATTCAAATTGTATTTTCTGGGGTAACCTCCCTTAGGGGGAGATTGTTAGGATCATGAAAAAGACTCGGTCACCCAGTGTTATGTCTAGCATAGGTTAGCTCGTAGTCGTAATATTTATCGTTTAGTTACCGTATGACTTATGGCGTTGGGGCGGGTCTCTACCCACATGTTAGCTCACTCCATAGCCCAGTTAGGGCACTAATAACTCATGTATTTAAACCCCCTCTCAGTTATGGAGAGGGGTTGGATGTTCATTGTATAACAAACACACACTAAGTGATTTTCTCTTACTAGAACTTCCCATTTTCTCTCTCTAGAAATCAGCCTACACACCAATCCTTGATTGTGTTATGATTTCCAATATATTACATGTTGAATCTCTGATGCCATTGCCACGTCAAAGATTCTAGGTCTACTTTGAGTCGGCTACGTTCTGACCCCGTCGCCAAATCCGTGACATCGTCGATATGAAAATCCTGACGTCGTTGCTTAGTAATCGCAACGCCGTCTCCACGCTCTGTATGAACGGTTTCTTTAAAGGATTTGATGTAGAGTTGTAGTCTTGTCTGTTTCTTCTCTAAATGAGCCCAAGTCATGTGTATTACCTCTAAATGTCATCCAAGTGCTAAAAACATGAAAACAAACGATTAAGCACATAATTTGGGCATATTTGCATGATTTAGTGGGTTAAATAACCTGGAAAAAGTGTATAAAATGACACCTCATCAAATATACCTACACTTGGGATTTGCTTTTCCTCAAGCAAATAGGCTTTTCTACCTAGACAATAGCAATATTGGGGGCATTTAACCTACTCTTTAAAAGCAGTTTACGACACAGCCTTCTAGACCTCATAATTAAAAGCACGAAAAACATATACTAGCACCTCACATAAGTGTTTGGATTCTCTCTTTCACTCGGGAGTATAATAAATTATAACAATTATGGGAAACGGAAAATTAACCGTCATTACCTGTCATAGCATATAAATTACCATAGGCTTGGTAAAGGATCAAACCTCCACCGCTAGGCGCAATTACTAGTCATTACTATCAAATAGGTCTTTTAAAGGGTTGTGGGGTGTAGGTGTAAGATAACATAAATGGAAACGGATCGAATATATTTAGGGTGGTGTTTTTGGGTGAATTTGGGGTGAAAAGGTTAGCTAATTATTTATAAGAATACACGCTGATTTGTTTGCTAAGCCAAGAACTCGAACAAAGATATAGAAACTCTACACAACTCTACACCAATCTCTTTTCTTTTTCTTTTCTATTTTTCCCTTTTTTGAACATAATACATCACTTGAGGCTTATAAATGTACCCTACACTTGAGTTTTGGAACTCATAATTACAATCTAACTAATGGCCCGATTTGAGGTGGATCACATAACATGGATCTTTTTTAGCTCTATTGGGGGTAATAAATTACTTCTTCCCTAATTCTTTATAAGATAAACACTACCATGAATCTCAATTATTTCAAAATTGTATGTACAAGGATAAGGACTTAGCAACCGTGTACTCAAATTATTAACTTGGGTTAAAACAATAATGTACTAAAAGCGAGTACATACAAGGTAGGCTAAGGAAATTTTGGTGTAGCAATTGGTTCAAGGGTGACAATGCTCTTCATTAATAGTCCGGATTAACTAGAAAATTACGAGAACCGTGAAAAATGATAGGCTCGGAAGGTTTTACTAGGGGTATCTTGCACTAAAAATGAGTGTATGGCAAGGGTGCGGGATGGTTATATGATCGAGGTAACCATCATAACAATTACAGGTTTGAAACATTGGTTAATTCTAGTGCCTCTTATCAGTTAGCAAATCCTAATTCTCACTATGCGGTCTCGGGATGCATCACAAAAACAAGTTCTAGAATTTAATACACTACTGGTACACTCATATAATTTAATACCGATACCAATGCTCCAAAAAAGGCGACAAAGACCAGACGTACACGTTCGTAACGACAGAATAGACACATATGACTGCATTCGAAGCTTAACTCGAGAAATCTAAAGGGATAAACTGTCTTGGGTATCAAAAATGGATACCCAAATTCCTATAGATCTAAAGGCGAACCTCACATTTTTAGGGTAGAATTCTGAGGGTTTTTGTGCTAGTCATATATATTCCTATCCATGAGACGCTAATAATACTCGGTTTTCGTCGATATGTGTCATAAACAATTTTATACTTAGGTTAAAATTACCGTCTATGCTATGTTTTGATATATTACCCATCATTTTAAGGAACATACAAATGGCAATTGAAGGAATAGTTTCTAAGGATTATTTCCCCCTACACTTAAGCTGAACATTGTCCCCAATGTTCTTAAAAGTACCCATAAAACAAAAAAAGGGAAAAAACAAGTAAACGAAACTAGTACTTCCCTGGTTTGCTCAATAATGGAGAAGAAACATGCGATAACCGGTTATATCATCCTCCAAGAATCATCATATGAAACTTCCTAAGAACTTCGAAGCTTCTTCTTATCAAATATAACCTGTAAATCAAAGACAAAGACAACTACACCTGGCGTAAAATCGGGGGGATAATGATATATACAACGAAACTTTAAGGTTGACTCTATGAAAGCAGTAAAGATAGGATGAAAGTGATGATATAATCATAGGTTTCTGCAGGTTTACAAGAAAATTACAAATTTTGGATATTGTACAAATTAATTTTTGAAAATAATTGAAAATTTTCGAATTTTCACATGACTGGGGGTGTGACGCCGTTAGGATAAATCTTGTGCCGTCTCTAGCCACTGTGAAGTTTTCTTCTTTGTTTTTATTGAAAAATTTCCTGTACGTAATTTTATTAGTTATATCCTGTGTAAAATAATGCATAAAACATGAGATTAATCATTACAATCATAGGACTCAAAACTGACGTGAATTAATCTAAACAATTTACTTTAAATGTTTGAATTGGTTCTTATAAACCGGATATTTTCCCCTACACTTATTTGATGCAAAATACCTTTGATTGTTAATAAGACGAAGTTAAAAACAAAATAAAGCATGATTAGAAAATAATTCAAACATAAAAAATAAACGAGAAGAATTAAAACGCAAGACACTCCTAAATGCGGGAAAATAAATATTGGGTTGCCTCCCAAAAGGCGCTTTTCTTTATTTATGAGTCTTGTAGCTAGACTCGAAGTCACACGTCCTTACGTGACTCCTCCTTCGTCCTCAAGTCCAGTCAAGTATTCAGGTTCAAGCTCTAAACATTCCTTATAGAACCCTAATATCTTGCTCATTACATAGTCTACTCCTCTTCTCTTATCCTCCTCGTTCATAAAGTAGACAGATTTTGTATCTCCTTTCTTCAAATCTGACAGTGAGTCATATTGCTCTATCTTATAGGGTATCTTATAGGCAATTTCTTCAGCCCTATTCATGAATCTCACCACTCCTGATGATAAGTCATGAGTCATATTGGATACTTCAATAAAAGGCTTTCCTAAAACTACTTGTGATAGCCTAGGGTCTATGATTGAACTAATATCCTCAACAATCATAAAGTCTAAAAGATAAGTGAAGTTTCCTATGAAGATATGCATTCCTTTAACTCTTCCCATGAAATTCCTCACTCCTCTATTTGGATCTTCCCTAGGGTCAAGTTTTCTTCTCATGATCCAATTATACATCATTCGGGTCATAATGTTCAGAGGGGAGTTTAGATCTATGTAGGCTTTTTCCACATACACATGTCCTATGTTGCATGGTATTTCCAGGTTTGATGGGATTCCTATCTTAAAAACAAGGATGGAATTAGGCCACTCATTAGGTTCTTACGGTATGCTAGTTCGCTCCTAGTCAGAAATATGTCAAAGTACTCCACTCTCATCTCTCTTGTTTCTGCATTTACGTCTACTTCAGGTCCCTCTTCGCGGGAATCATCATACTTTTTGATTATTTTAATAAATATTATGTCACCGTCATCCCCTTTAGTGCAAACATATTATGTGTCAGATGATTGGGGAACCAAGGTGAGTGATTCAAGACTGATGGATCAGGTGGTGAAGATGGGTTGGTATTGATACTTTCCGTATTATCCTTTTCTTCTTACTCTTCTCCTCATGGGTTGTTGTTTCGGGATCGGTCCGGTTGCTTGGGACATATTGTGATGGCGTTGATCGAACTATGGATTTAGGTTGAGCATTGAGGGTCTTTTGTTTGGTAAGAACGAGCAGACAAAACTGGAGAGGTAGAATTAACATTCAGTTTTGGGTTCTTAACCGTGTCGCTAGGAAGTACTCATGTTATTCAATTAGTGATGGCCTTCAAGACTGTCGATTTTGTTGGTCATCTCGCTTTGTTGCTGTTTAAAATCGGCTTTAAACTTAGACAATCTAGCGTCTTGAGATGTCATGAAGTTGGACACCAATCCATCGAAATTTTATTGACCGTTAAAATTTTAAGGATTGTTGTTAAAAGGATGGCTCGAGAATGAACCGTTTGGTTAAAACCTGTTGGGTGGGTTTGAAAAACTATTTTGACAGTTTTGGGGTTGTCTCCACCTAAAATTTGGGTGACTCTTCCATGATGGATTGTAGGTGTTACCAAGATTGTTTTGCTCGGGTTTAAAATTGAACCCTCAACCTGACCAAGCCCTTTATCATGTTTTGAATATCTTTGATAATGAAGAAGTTTGTGATTATCAAAGTTGCTGAATTTGACAGGAACTTAAGCTTTCTGACTAATTACATTCTTGTTTAGCAACATCAGTCTTGATGCAGAATGATTGACTTTTAAAGCTCTCCACTCCCAACTACAAATCTTCAACTCTGTTCAGTATCACTGTTCTTCGGATAAAGAGGAGAAGTACGTTGTTAAAATCTTTCTCAAACTCAGACTGGAGATGATGCAGCTTGTCTTGGACTTTGAGCAGGTACATATCTTCTATATCATTTAAGTTGAGTCTAGGAAGATCTGCATAGCTGAATGTATATTCCTTTTTATCTGATCTCCTGACTACAATTGATGATAAGAATCTGTTATCCCAAATAAGTAATATCCAAACACAACTAATAAGCTATACCAATAATCATCTTACACGAAATAAGTAAAAGAAGAAAAGAGATAATTTTAGAGAGAGAAATCTAGAGAGAAAAAGAGGAAGGTTAGATTGCTAGGTGAAAACCAAATGACAACCAACACCCTCCTAACATGCTAGGAGGGGTCTTTTTATAGTCCAAGCCACATGTTGGCGTTAGGCTTTGCTTGCTTGGGCCGTGCTTGGCTTGTGTTGGGCTTTTAGCCCTAAACATGGACAATATCAGCTTATAGTCCAAGCCTGTTGAACCCGACTAGCCTATTACAATACAAGACTAATTGTAACTAAGACGACCGATGACATTCTTGTTTGACTTATATAAAAATAAGGCTAACAATCTCCCCCAATGTTGAGGCCGACTTCTATCTCCCCAACGTTGACATTCTTGTTCGACTAATGGAATTCTTGGTGGAGGTTATCTTGTTTTGACTTTATATCCCCCAATGTTGAAGATCTAATTTGACTCTTGAGCTTTGCCTTCTTTGGTCTTGTCTTTGTCTTTTCATGTTTGTAACGGCTTTGTTCATTCATGCTTTTGTGATCTTGATATTAAGCCTTTGTCTTTTTTACTTTGAGTTCTTAAGACCTTTCATCTTGCATCATCTCCTTGTATTGAATCATCTTGATTTGACTTTCTTGATCAACTTGTGCTTTTGACCGACATACTCATACTTGTCTTGAAATCTTGTAAACTTTTTTTCTTCATCAAGGCTAACAATCTCCCCTATTGAATGCGAATAAGGCTAACAATTCCCAAAGGACGATTCCTTGTTTGACTTTGAATATCTTTGATAATGAAGAATTTCGTGATTATCAAAGTTGCTAAATTTGACAGGAACTTGAGCTTTCTGACTGATTACATTCTTGTTTAGCAACATCAGTCTTGATGCAGAATGATTGACTTTTAAAGCTTGAGTATGAGTGTGTGATAATGAATCTGACTTGTCTTGGTCCAGATGTCTTGAAATGATTAGATGTCTTGGTCAAGACTTTTAAAGCTCGGGTTTGAACTTCTTTATTACCAACGAACCCTCAACCTGACCAAGCCCAAGCTCTACTTTGAAGGAATCGATGACAAGATACCATACACAATGTCTTGAAATGATAAAGGGGTAGTGTATCTCAATCAGCACAACCGCAGATCTCTGATGAAGCTTAGTGAAGTTAAGATATTTTGTGATGGTACTCTGATGAAGATTCGAGAAAATCTTATTGACATGGTGAACAAGAATGAGCTAGGACGAGGCAACAAATGGTTGAAGGGACGTGACTGGAATGACAAGGACATCAAAAGATCTACAAAAATGATCGACAAGATTGATCAAGTCATGAAGCACAGGGAGCAGCTATGACGATTTGAAGAGTATGTTGGTGGATGTCCAAAGATTATTGATCCTCGATTTTATGTAAGTCCATAGTAACAACCCCTTAGGGGGAGATTGTTAGAAACACAGAAAGTGTTGGCTATATGACTATTTATCTAGTTTATCATACTCTAAGGATTAGAGAACAAGTAGACAAGGACTTGTATGTAATTTATGTAAAATCCCCTTTCCGGCTTAGTTCCTCCTCTCTACCTATAAATAGAGGGCTAAGGTAACGAAAGGGGTGGTGATTTCTCTCTTATCTAATCTAATATTTCTTTCTTTCTTTCCCTCTCTACTTTCTCTCTCTAAGAATCTCACCTTTCATGTATCTCTCTCTCTCTCTCTCTCTCTCTCTCTCTATCTCCCTCTCTCTCTCTCTCTTTAAATATATTAGTATAGTGTATGTTTATGGTATCTTACAAAAACTATTAAATCACATGAAACTTAAAGTCTTTTAAATCACATGAATATCAAATTCAAGATAGTAAACCAATCAGAGAAGGCTTAGGTGATATGTTGACATATCTATACAAATGCCATCCACACATACACACGAAAAAGAAATACTAACGTTTGTAACAGTTTAAAACACTCTAAATCGCAAGAAATACGAACGAGAAAGAAAATCACAAAAGTCACTACAACATAAATTTTAACGTTTAAATCTCATTTCTTTTTGCAAATCCAAGTATTATATCACTAAATCTTTGACAAAAATCTAAACTTTATAAGTTTTAACCACAAAAATTCAAATTTTTAAGCCATTTTGACAATATGAAATCACATAAAGACAAAAAAAACATGTACTTTTATCTTGAAACACACGAACCACACACCACTAATTAACCCAAGATCAAACTATGGCTCTTGATACCAATTGTACGAATCTTATTTTCTATACCAAATCACACATACAGAGAAGACAAGAGAGAAAGAGATTGATGGAGGTGTTTGGATAATCACTAGTTTATTTCACATAAGGAAGAAGAGAAAAACTCTTTTACACCTTACCTTACACACACTCACACACTCTTTCTATGAGGTAGGACAGTCTTTTTTATAGGCTAAGGCTCTCCCCATACTTTACCTCATGGGGCGATGTGGGATAGTTTCACTAACTATCTCACGTACTCCCGTAACTTAGGTTTTTCACTAACTATTACACGCTAACTTTATCTTTATCTATTACAAGACTCGAGAAATCGATAATGGTCGTCACTTCACTAAAACTGAATTCCTAACAATTTGTTTGATTGTTGTGCTGTTGTTATGACTTGAATGCATTTATATGATTCCGCTTATTCAGCTGTTGTGGTTTTTAGGATCCTGGATTCTATTCGTAACTTGAAGGGGCAAGGACCGGATGGTATTACTATGGAACTGTGTTTCTTCGCAACCATGGCGGAGTTTTAGAATCTGAGCCAGCAAAAAAATTATGCCATAATTCATAAGTGTTATACACCAGATGGTTTCCTCAGTTGTCATTCACATCTCTTCTCTATCCATGGAAAATCCGATCTGTTAAATACCTGCGGCTGTCTCCTGACCCGGTACAACAATAATAATTAACAAATATTATATAACTGCTACACTGATTTGTGACAGAGTCAACAATAAATGTTTGCGTTCTAAGTTTTGCATTCTATAGTTGGTTTATTTGGTTTAGGTGGCTGACATTTTCTCTCCACATAATAGGAGGGCAACACATTTTCAATTTGTGTTTCCAAACATGGTGTAGGGCGATGACATGTTAAGTTGCTCTCGGCTTTACGTTAGTTTTTAAATCAATCTTTGGTAGTTTCATGGATATATAATACAATATTAGGCGAAATATACTGTCAAGTATTCACATGGGACAATCATTATGGTCCGATTGTTTTGCTAAACTGCTCTCGCTTTATGTCGAGAAATGTATGCACCTAGTATAGAGACTAGGCTGTGATGAATACATGCAAGATTGACTAAAGTTGCGAGCGTTCGTGTCTTGGCTAAGCCAATAATTAGGTTTGTAGTCATCACGGATGCTTACTTTTTTCAATTCTTGAGCTTTACTCTGAGCCTCATACTTACTTGGTGAATTTAATCTGTCTGCATTTGGTTCATTATTATCGTTGGACCGAATTTGGAGTAAACCGGCGGGTGTTTACGGATCGTATTTTCAGCAGATGTCGAAAATATGTGAATGACGACCGAGATAATATACCGGTGTATCACTGTTTTAACATAGAAACGGTCCTTACACTGTGATACGAGTTATGGAACTACCACGTGTGCTTGGTAAACACAATAATTGCCTTATACCGAGGCGCACGTGATAGTGGCAAAACCCTTATCGTAACATCAGATGTTATTGATTCTTTGCCAATATTTACTGTCAATGAATAGGGTGCCGATGGTCAGTTTTATAGGATAGTTGCAAAGACAGGTATGGTTTCCAAACTTATTATGTATTGATTTTTTTTACTCACACGTATGGCCTAACTGTTTTGCGAATCTGCTCTTGGTCTATGCCATTTTAAGTCATGGTTGTGACCAAGGTTTTGTTTTTAAACACTCATAAATAAATGTTGTAGTCTGGGAAGTGATGTCAAGGACGAAACAGGTGATGTGTTTGTTTTATGAACTGTTGCATATGTGTTATATCCCTCTTTGGTATGTCTAACAAGGCAGTCTGTGATGAACGGAATTTTGAGCCTTTTTAATTTAGCTTTAAATAAGAGTTGTTTATGTGTTCACTGACTAAACTGGAACAAAAATTATGGCCCAAATGTTTGTCTAGGGTGTTCCCGCTTTGTTTTATTTTTGGTATCTGCGTTAAGTTGCAGATTTTGTATATGTTGTTTGCTGGATTGTGTTGGCTTACTATTGTTTACATGAGATGTCCCAGCAATTTCAGATTACCTTGATGAGGCTATGACGAATATGAGCAGTTTTGATCAAAGCCGTGACAGTCTGTAACTTGGCTTGTGTGATCTGGGATGATCTGCGTTGAGCTGCTGACGGTTTTATATATATTGTTTGCTACATTGTGTTTGCTTACCATGTCCCACCAATTGCATGCTACCTTGATGAGGCTATGATGAATATGAGCAGTTTCAATTGAATCCATGAAAGTCTGTAACTTGGCTAGGCAACCTACTAGGTATGCAGCCATGGCGGACTTACACTTTTTCAGAACCTTAAGCTCTTATCTGAGCCAAACGATCCTTTGAGACCCGTGCATGATAATTGTTGTAAATTAATATGAGAGGGATAAGAAATATTGTATAATGCTTACAAGGAGAGGTACGGTCACGAAAATACTTAGGTATTTTTTTTGTAATTTAATCGTGGCCGAGGTTCTCCCTGCAGGCATCGATTATTTCTCATCCCTTTACGATATACAAAGTAATGCAATGATGATAGCTTAACTAGATTTAATTTGTTGGTCCCACGTTCTATTCTACTTGTAAATCTGAGCCTTATATCTATTTGAAAAAAATAACTTTTATATTTTTTCGATACCTTCATTTAAACTGATGATGCAATTACCTATATGAACATGGCAAGAATGTCATATGTGTCCTACCACATTCAATCCCACAAAAGGCCTTGATCATCGGTAGAATGCGTTCTAACAAAGGATGTGGAACCAAAGAGAATGTCGTGACATGTAATTCAGTGCGAACTATTTTCTCATCGCAACCTCTTCGGTTTAACATCGTTCTTTGTGTACGGCCATCCTATTACTGATCAGCGCATTCTGTGGAATTGGAAATGAAAAGGCAACTGGAAATAAGTAACTCCCTTCCCTAAAGTAGCTTATTGGGTGCATTTACTTTTTACAAGAAAGTTACTGTAGCAGTTAACTACTTTATGATGTGTGCTGATTCTTGAGCAGCTTATCAGCGTCTAGAACATCAAATGGGATATTCTATGGGCGGATAAGCTGCAAAAGAATAAGAACGTCTAGAATCAGTTTGACTGTTGGTTGTGACGGTGGTTAAAAACAGGCTATGATGACCATGATGGCGCAGCATCTGATTTTGGTTGCAGCTATACTGTAAACATTCCCTTTGTTACCAATTATACAATAGCGGTTGTCTTTCTTCTCTCTGATTTTGAAACATTTGTGCGCCGCGTTTTTTCAAAAGACCAGTAACTCCTTCCCGTAAAGTAACTTTTCTGCCCTCGGGCTTACGAGCTTAAACTTACAAATTGGACTTAACTAGAAGAGATTAGTGTGTATCATTTATCAGCAAGTGTTAATATCTTTAATCCGATTATCATGTACAAGGACTATGTATACAGTTAGATTTAATTGTGTATATATTTACGGGTTTCTAACCATGAGACTTCTTATAATGTTCATAAGCCATACATTTGATATCAAATTATTATCCTTTATGGTATACAAATTTTTTAAAATCTACGTATACAAATCTTTGTTGTAACTAGCGTACGTAAACACCCCGCTGCGAAGCACGGATATCAAACCTTGTTTCATAACATCAATAAGGGAAGGAAGAACACGTCATGATTTCAACGACTCAATCTAGTATATGAGCTCCCCAAATCCTAACCACTGCCTATAGAGGTAAAAGCCCTCTTTTTGATTCAAGGTAAGATACAATGTCGTAATTGCCAACTTCATTACCCGCATGTTCCCTCGTAATGAACGTTGAGTTGAGCATTGGAACGGTTTACACAAAGTAAAAGCTTTACTATTATTGCTCTAACCAGTTTGTTGTTTTGTTTCGGATCCATCGACATGTTCCCAACTCATACCAAACCCGAACCCAAATCAAAGTCCATGTATAGATACGTGAATAAAAATATAATCTACTACATCGTCAAAAAAAAACAAAGATGAGACGTTTGTTTGTTTGTTTTTTTTTTATAATCCAAAATATGTAAAGAGAATATGTTATAGGAATATACAAAGATGGATGGACAAAGTAAATAGTATTATCCAAACCAAGCTTTTAAACCCCACAAAGAGCTCGACCGGCTTTGGGTACGGGTGGTTCTCATAGGACTTGAACCATATTGGCAGCCAGCCTTGCAAGAATCCTACACCCATTTTGATCACTATGTGTCCTCATTACATTTGTTCAATTTCCAAAACCTTTTTTATGATTTCACTTGCATACCCTTGTCGGGAATTTCTTTTTATTATTATCCTTTCCCATTTCAAATACTACACAACAAATTATTGTATCCGTACCTTTTTATATTTTTGGATAACTTCATCACAAGTTGTCTCAATTCAACTTTTCATGGTTTTATTGTTCCAAACCAATCTTTGTACTCAACGGGTTAATGTTAAAAAGAACATTATTATATATTTTTATGTGTTTTCTTTGCCAAATCAAAATCGACTACCTGAATAGAAAGACATGTACTATGTCTTCTTCGCTCATTGAGTTTCTTATGCTTTTGGACGTGTTGGCGTTGTTTGTCTATGAGTTCTGCTAGGCATGTATCTTTTACGTTTTCTATGCATCTGGATGCTTTGAATTCATCACAAATAAATGATCACATGCGCGCATTAACCTTGATTGACAAGACATAATTTGGCAAGACAGATTACGCGTACCGTACCAATTACCAAAGGAATAAGTTAAAACGCGGTTAGATTTAAACATAAAAGAACAAGAACAATAACTCGATCACTATTGCTTCCACTAAAGAGTACAGAATCGAAGATGAATAAATTGTTTCTGAATCAAGTGTGTTAAAATGGGAATGAAAAGAAGGAATGGATGCCAGAATAAGATATGTGTACCAAGGTTAAAAGGCATTGGCATAAAGCAAAAAGAAGCACCATCATAAAAAGGGGATAAACCAATACAAGTTGGACTTGATTCATCCATATCGTCTTGTATCATCATATGGAATGTGGTTCAACTTGTTTATGCTTGTCGTGGCCTTTGTATCTACCAGCCTACCTTCATCCAAAACTAAGCTTGTATAATCCGGACTATATCAACGAATCTATATTAGTTGGTGTTTGTTTATATAACTTAATCTATTTGATGTGATGCTACGTGACTTATAGGGCATGATACAAGGATTATTTGTTTTGCACTCGTTAATACCAACTCACACTTCAATTGCTCGTCGGCATTTTCTTTCCAAATACGCCATGATACATTTTTGATATCCTTTTATAATACTTGTATACACGACATCTCTTCTAGAGAATCATCTTTCATTTAACACATTGATCAAACATTCGTTTTTCATATGCCATATATAAGTACAAAAGATGTTTCCATACGTACTCGTATCTAAATTGAAAACATATTTTTAAAGTCTAATTGAGCATGGCGTTACCATCCACTCAGGGCGGCTTAAGCCTTGACGATGCGTGAAGCGAAATTTAAATATGAGGCACTTTCAAATTTTTTATTTCTCACTTTGCATAATATTAGCTTTTCATCCTATTATCAAACCAAGAACATAATAAGAATCTAAAATTTTAAAGATAGAAAAAATAGGTTTTGGTTAACCGAACAAATGAACTAATATAAGTAGGGCTAAAGAACGGAACAAATACGAAAGAGGCTTGTTCGTGTTAGTACAAAATTCGTGTTGGGCTTAGTAGAGTGTCTCAAGTCTCTTGTCGGGTCGGGCCTTCAAGTGACTTGGATGCTGGATCTTGTACTAGAGCAAAAGAAGTGATGATTTTCTGCACAATTAAAGGTAAACCGTTAGCCTTACCGTGGGGACGGACCTCACGATTAGACTCCGGCGTGAGAGTAAGTATTCATATTGTCAGAGTATGTGTCAGATAGAATAAGAATAATTGTGTACCTTTTGGGATGTATTGTGACCCCTATTTATAGGTGTCTAGTACTAGGGTTTCCTAGTATTTCGGTTACTTTAGTAGTGGCCGGAGTGGGTCCCTTGTCGGGCAAGGGTCCGCGACAATCGTGTTGAACGGACGCAGATGTTCTGCGGACGGATCGTCTTATAGGTGGATCCGCGGACGGATCGTCTACAAGTGGATCCGCGGACGGATCGCTAGGTTCGGGGCCGAAGCCCACGCGAGATTGGGCTTTACCATGGCCTGTTATTGATAGGTTTAGCCAAAAAGCCCAAGTGATAATGTGGCCCAAGCCCAGAGGCTTGGTATACCCATTATACGTCATCAAGTCCCCCCAGTCTAGTATGATATTGCCCGTGGGTTATTTCCTGCGTGCGGTGATCAATGCTAGACTTCTACTTTATTTCCTCCTTGCGTTCTGTTTTTGTGTTGTACGTCTTCTGAGTTGGTGACGCTTCAATTACGTGGAGCGTTGCTGTCCTTTTACCTTCTGACTTGTGACAGCTTTTCACCAGTTTCCATGCGCTTTTCTATCGTCGATTAGGCAAGTGGCACACACGTGGCGTCATCCAAGTATCGGTAGGAGTAACTATCCCAAGGTATAAATACCCCTTGTTTTTACTGTTTTTTCTCTTCTCGAAATCTTTCCACCTCCATTGTTAATTTCTTAGCTTTTACCTCTTACTCCTCGTGCGTCACTTTCCTCGTTTTCAGTTTTTCGAGATTCAGGTTAGCATTTATCTTGGTTGTTCTTCAAAATGGCTAATAAACATTCTATTATGACCCGAGAAATGGTAGAGAGCTTTTGCAATAGTTATTATATTCCCGATGAAGTTCATCCTACCGCACCGGGGCGGGATAGGACTATCACCCAATTTCCTGAGGGTAAAGTGGGTGTCTATACTAGGTTATTTGATTACTGTGGCTATAGGATTCCTCTTACCAAGTTTTTTGTATCCGTTCTCAAATATTTCCGTATACATATTTCTCAACTATCCCCCTTTGGTGCCGCTCGTATATCTCACTTCGAGGTTTTGACGCGCGTACTTGATCTTGGCCCGTCGGTGGCTGTTTTTCGTGCGTTTTATACGCGTATGTATAGTGACGGATTGTTTTCGTTTGCGAAACGTTCCCTATCGGCTCCTTCTTGTCTCTCGAAGCCTCCGGATTCTATTAAGAACTGGGCGGACCATTTTTTCTGGGTTGATTCCCGAGTGTTTCCTATCTCCGTTCCTTTGTATACTGGGGGCGTGTTGGAGAAGGATCCGGCTCCCCATCTTACTGCTCGTCAAGAACAAGCTGTTCAGGTCCTTTCTTCTAATAAAGCTCCCTTCCGGCGGTATCCGGAATGCTTCTTAGCTCTTGTGGGTTTAAGTCCTTACTATCCGTTTGGTGAAAATACTTATCCAGCTTTTGAGGGACCTGATAGAACGGGTGGGTGAAAGTACTTAGCCTTTGTGGGAATGCTTTTTTTTATATATATTTTTTGTGTAAGGTGTTTAGTCTTTTGGTATTTATTTTGCAGACATGGGGTTGCTTGACTATATCAGGACCGCTGACCCCCGGAAGTTACAAGTGGTAGAAGTTCAAAAAGGGGAGGAGCAGGTGACGTTGTTTGATAGTATAAAACATTGCTTTGTTTCCCTAAATGCTCCTACAGCGGCACATCAAGCGAGCGGTAGTGGCTCTGGCGCTGGTGCTGAGGTTTCTGTTTTGTCTGCGGAAGGAAATGTTGTTAAAGAGAACGTCATTCCGAAGGGTGCTTTCTTGAATCCAACAGACCCGGAATGTGATGTGACTGTGGCTGAGAAAGATATTGCTCAGAGGCAGCCGGAGAAGGCCAAGAGAAAGAAGTTGTTAAAGCGAGGCGACCCTCTTCCTGCTAAAAGATTGAGGATAGATCATCCTAGCCTAGCTTCTGGGACAGGTGGGAAGTCACTTGCTAGTCTAAGGCAGTCCCTCCCGGAAGGCTCCCTTACATTAGGGGCTTCTTCTCCAGCGGACATCCCCACCCATGCTACCGTGCCGAGGTATATTCGTGCTTGCCATTTTTGATTTTTTCTGTACCTGTACTTAACATTATTCTTTTTTTTTATTTTTTTATTTTGAGGTATGGCTTATATCCTTGCAGGTTTCTACTCTTCATTCTGCTTTCAGTGATTTTAAAGAAAAGATGGAAGCTCAGCAGGAAGAACAGGCTCAGGAGTTGTTCAATCGTGTGACCGAACTTGAGGCACACGTGATGGATGTGTCCGGTCGTTTGGAGGGGGAATTTTATCCTGCTTACCTAACTGCTCTTGCTGGACGAAGATGGCTGCTGACCCACGGGATGGAACTTGCTATGGTTAAATGTTTGAAGTCCCCCGAGTAC